>JBAMAV010001397.1:0-160460 GCA_037043315.1 Amiota communis | reverse complement strand
AAATTTTTTGTTTTTTAACGTATCGAACTGAAATTTGGACTCTATAAGTTTCTGATCTATATACATTAACCATATAAGATTCATGATCCTAGGGTTACCAGAAGTGGTACCTCCCATACAATCCCAAATTAAATGGCAAACTTCTTTTTACATAGTATAAAGCAAAGTCGAAATTTCAAGAAGTTAGAATACTGATTACTTCTAAACCACGCAACGTATTTTGATACGGTTTTCACCATTAATTAAAGAATTTCCTTAGGAAAGTTTGCATGTACATAAATAATTGATTCAATAATAAAAGTAATTATGATTATTATCATTAATTATACATATTTGTCATTCACTAAAGACAGCAACACTTTGTTTGACTTTGACCAAAACAGGTATTTGTAATTCACTACAACATCAAACAGCTCTTTTCCCATTTACCAATACTGTATTTTGATAATTTCACAGGTTGGCTTTGCGGACGAGTCCCGTTTTGTTCGCTTATAAAATTAATGTAGTTAATAGTGTTATAATTTATGAAAAAAGCATTTACTGCTACTACAATACTGCAGCTTTTCATTCTTTACACAGCAAAGTTTCTTCAAATGTGATTTTAGAATTAAATTAAAGTAATTATTATTATCATTTAAGCCATACTATAAGGTAGAGAAAACATTTGTTTACTTGCAATATAAGGAAAAAATGGCACCTACCAACGATCAAATAGGTAAAGTAAATCATTTTATTCTGTCAAAGGTCAATGGATTGACTCAAACATACTACTCTGTAGACAATGCTATTGATCTGGAAGAGGCTGTTCATTTCCCAACAGAATTTCTTAATTCTCTACAGCCTTCTGGTTTGCGCCCACATAAATTAGTTCTAAAAGTAGGGTGTCCCTATTTTATTACGGAACCTTAATCCACCAAAATTGTGCAATGGTACACGTTTACAGATAAAATCATTAAAAAAAAACTACATAATAGAATGTACAATACTGACCGGATGTGGAACTGGAGAATTCGTTTTAATTCCCCGGATTCCATTAATACTAACGGATCTACCTTTCCAATTTAGAAAATTGCAATTTCCTTTAAAATTGTCAATTTCAATGACAATTATCAAATCACAAGGTCAAACATTCAACGTTGTGGGATTAGACCTGAGCATTCAGTGTTTTTCCCATGTACAGTTATATGTAGCTCTTTCACGCGTCAATTCAGTTCGTATTGTGTAATGACAACAAAGCTGTAGAAATTGTATACAAAGACATATTGTAAACAAAAGTTTGTTAAAAAATTAATTAATAAAATTTCATGCTATCAATACCAAAGCGATATTTTTTGAATTGCACCCGTGCAAAGCAGGGCGGTTTGCTAGTTTAAAGAATAAATGTACAATAAAATTGCCACTCAAACTGATGTGATGCTAAGAAAAGAAGGTTGGATGTAACCCGGAGGAGCGTGAAGAGTATTACATCTTTGGCATAGCCAATGATAGCCTTCTTTCTGGTTTCTAATCTTATATGCTTTATTATTATGTTTTTGATTTTATATTTTCAATTTTTTTTTTATATTGTTTTAATGAAAATAATTATAATAATTATATTCGGTTTAATTATGCGTTTTAATAATTTTTAATATTTTCTTCTCCTTCAATGCTTTTCAAATGTTTAAAAATTTAATTTTTATTTATTTGATTTTGTTTATGAATGCGTGTTTGTTTTCATTTTAGTTTATTTTGTTCTTTAAATTCTTAAGTCTAATTTGTATATTGGTTTCGCTCACACATCATTGGTGAGATTAGCTAACACTTAACTTTTCTATTTTACATTACTTTATCAACACAAGACGCTATTATGCTATGTTTTGATTACTATGCTTGATCTTGTTCTTATTTCTATGTTTTGCTATGTTATTTTTTATTACTATGCTTTGATCCTATTCTTTCTATTGTGAATTAATCTTCAATCGATTTCTTGGTTATGATGACATGTGTCATTTTTGGTTAATGAAAATAAAGGCTATACAGTCCACTGAAACTGTTTTGGTCGTTTGATTTAATTAATTCGTAAACATTTTTGTTCCTTCGAGCCGGATACTCAAGGAAATACCTTTGGAATAATTGTGCGCTAACAAAGTTAATATTAAATCACACAATGGTACTACCATACACAGTGTTATCGAAGCAACGTGGTTATGTGAAGGCACGTATCACTCGTGCATATGATGCCTCAAAAACCATCGAAGGGACAGCAAACACAGAGGCTCTACTTCGAAATCGAATCACTTGGGAAAACTCGAAGAGAGCTACAGGGAATTTATGAAATGCAGCAAAGGTATGTACGAATACAGTGAAAATGAAGATTTAGTCGGTCCGTCTGTTGACATTGGAGAGTATGAGGAAAAGTACTTTCTGGCACATGCAGCATTGACTACTGCTTTACAAGGGTATAAAGCGGATAGCCAAACTGAAGAGAAAGACGACTCGATTGCCAAACTTGTTCTACAACAAGCTGAGTTTTTTGAGAAATTCAAAAATTCACCGATGAACATGGAGGTACATTATGAAAGGATTAAAATACCCATATTTTCGGAAAATTACGAAAATTGGCCGTCATTTTATGATCTTTTTTCTGACGCAATCGATGCGTCCGTTAATTCCATTATCTTAAGTCATATTTGTTTGGGGATGGATTAAATCTAATAAAACATATTCCAATTACTGGCAGCAACTATCCTCAAGCATGGGAACGTCTTCGACAACGATATGAGAAAAAAGCGTTGATTATTCGTTCATTCGTACATAATTTTCTAAATCTGCCGCAAACAAGCCAAGCAAACGCATCAGTGTTGCGTAAAATACATGATGGGGCTGATGAAGTGTTGAGAGGTTTGACGGCACTCAAGTGCACCAATCGTGATCCTGTTTTAATATTCATTCTGCTAAATATTGGATGACGACATAAAACAAGCATGGGCAGAGCAGTCAAAGGGAGAAAATGACACCATTAATAATTTTTTGGTCTTTTTGTCTAACCGATGCGATGCTTTAGAGACTTTGCAGTCGTCACATGGTACACAATTTCGACGCACAGTTGCGGTCAGTCATGCAAATACGGATCAGAAGAAACCATGCAAAATCTGCAATGGCACACACGCAATTTTCTTCTGTGAGAAATTAAAAGCATTGGATCTTGAAGCACGCAGAAATCTATCGAAAACAAAGGGTTTATGCTACAACTGTTTAAATGATACATATCGAGCAAATCAATGCAATTCAACATATCGTTGCCGAACGTGTAAGGGCAAGCACCACACTCTTCTTCATATGAATAGAGCATCGTCAGTTGATAATACTTTAACCATCAATCATAATTTGGATTGCAACATTCAATCGTCATCAATTGAGGGTGAGTTAGTTCCAGCGGTACTCAACAATTTTTCGTCCTATGCTACTGCGAATACACTATTACCAACAATCATTGCAAAGGTAGTGGACGCTCATGGCGCATTGTTGAAATGCCGTATGCTGCTTGACTCTGGCTCTACGAAATCATTCATAACTGAATCGTTTATTAAACGTGCTGGCCTCTCTCGCCAACACGCGCGCGTTTCGGTATTTGGTTTTTCTGCTAACAACGTTGGAGTTACTCGTGGTCGAGCTCATATCACTTTGCAGTCACGTACATCTAACAGTTCTTACAAACTGGACGCACTTATCATGGAAAAACTGACAACTTCACTACAGGCTGAGTTGATCGACATATCGAGCACTACATGGACTCAAATAAATAGATTGAGATTAGCAGATCCATCTTTTAATGTACCTGGTCCAGTAAAAATCATCATCGGGTCATATCAACTATGGAACATATACACAAGCAAACGATTACAATTCGGGGATAAATTACCTATTGCTCTTAATACAATTTTTGGTTGGGTAATCGTTGGCTCTTGTTATGGTATCGGAGAAAATGCTACAATCTCTCATACACACACGGATCAGCTGGACACAGATATTTTGATACGCACATTTATGGAAATGGAATCTGTTCAACCCAACACTATCACAATAAAGGCAGCAGAACCTGCTGAACATCAATTCTTACATACTCACTCAAGAGATGAATCGGGTACGTATGTTTTACAATATCCATTTAAAGAAAATACCAGACCTATTGATGACACATTAAAACAAGCAACTCAAAGATTTTATAGCCTTGAGAAAAATTTCGTAAAGATCCTAATCTTAATCAACAATATGTAAAATTTATGGATGAATCTATTAAGCTCGGACATATGCAACTAATACCTCATAATGATATCGATAAAGCAGCTTGCTTTTATTTGGCACATCATGCAGTCTTCAAGAATGACAGTACCTCGACCAAATGCCGTGTAGTATTTGATGGTTCCTGCAAAGACGATTCAGGAAATTCTCTTAACGATCGATTACACATTGGCCCACCTATTCAGAGAGAATTGTTAGGTGTAACGATTCGATTTCGGCAACATCGCTTCGTTTTCACGACGGACATTGAGAAAATGTTCAGAGGCATCAAGATTGCTCCTATGCATACCAATTTCGAGCGCATTCTTTGGCGCAAAGACGAACATTTACGGCTACACCATTATCGCTTGATGACGGTGACTTATGGTTTATCTCCATCACCATTCCTAGCAGTACGAGTTTTGCAGCAACTTGCAGACGATTACAAAGACAGTCACAAAGCTGCTGCACAGTTGTTGGCTAATGACACATACGTTGACGACATAGCTACGGGTTGCAATTCAATAGAAGAACTGATCACACTAAAAGACGAAGTCAAATATCTATTGTTGAAAACAAATTTCAAGTTACGAAAGTGGTGTTCAAATTGCTGGCCTTTGTTAGAATCCTTGCCCGAGGATGTTCGCGAACACAACCCAGTAGATTTTAATCACATAGCGGAAGCTCCAGTCCAAAAAATACTTGGGTTAAATTGGAACCCATCTACCGATAAATTGTTTTTAAAATTCAATGATTTACACTTTGACAGAGCACCAACTAAAAGAATTATTCTTTCAGAATTATCGAAAATCTTTGATTCATTGGGGATCGTTTCTCCAACCATAATCCAGCTTAATGCGATATTTCAAGAAAGTTGGTGTCACACTTTAAATTGGGATAACGATCTTCCTGAAGTTTTATATAAACGGTAGTGCGTCTGTATGAAAGATCTACCTCAGTTGGCTTCAATTCGAGTCCCGCGTTACATCGCTTGTACTAGGCGAACAATGGTGCTACTTGTTTTCGCTGACGCATCAGCGATCGCATGCGCAGCGGTTGTATATAGCCGAATTCTAACAGACGATGGTTATATTGTCATACTAATAGCCTCACGTACGCGCGTGGCTCCATTGAAACCAATATTGATTCCACGACTTGAGTTAAACGCAGCAGTATTGGCAACAAGGTTACTGAATCTTGTTAAATCAGCCCTCACCATACCTATTTCCGGGGTTCATTGTTGGACAGATTCAAAAATCGTGCTCCATTGGTTATCTTCTCCACCCAGGAAATGTCTGCAATAGAACAGCTGAGATTCTTGATACTTGCGCCAGAAATGTTTGGCGGCACCTTCGGTCTCAAGACAATCCTGAAGATTGTGCTTCGCGAGGCCTTTCTGCATCAAACCTTACTACACACGAACTTTGGTGGTCAGGTCCTAGGTGGCTATCACAACCACAACACTTGTGGCCTGCATCTAAATTAGACGGCGTAAGCCCCTCTGACGCTGCTGTTTTGAGTGAGACCAAAATCACAATAGTACATATTGCCACTCCAGAACCAAACGTATTTGTGAACCTCATCAAAAACTATCATCATGGACTCGACTGGTTAGAACTATAGCTTTTTGTTTACGCTTTATAAACATTTGTCGTAAACACCACAACTGTGTGCAACAATCTCCCTACTTAACATCAAGTGAACTTCAATTGGCTCGATTATCAATTCTACGTATTGTTCAAAGAACTGAATTCACATCAGACTATAAGCAAGTGATGGACGGCAACCAGTTGAACGCGAAATCGAAACTAATACGACTACTACCATTTATCGATGATTCAGGGCTATTGCGCGTAGGTGGTCATATTCAACACTCTTCTGTCACCGATAAGGTCAAACATCCAATCATTTTATCAAAGACATCACCTATAACATTACTCATTATTCGTCATGTTCATGAGAAATATCTGCATACTGGAGTTGAGGCTACATTTGTGACCACGCGCCAACAGAATTGGATTCTTGGCGCTCGAAACATAATTCGAAGGGTTGTGCACCGATGTAAGAAATGCTTCATATTGAGGCAAGCGACAAGTGCACAAATTATGGCCAATTTGCCTTCACCGCGGGTTCATCGTGCTTTTCTTCATTGCGGCCTTGACTATGCGGGTCCAGTCTATATCAAAGAAACCAAGGGACGGAATCCCAAGCAAAGTAAGGCGTATTTTGCAATTTTTGTGTGTCTATCAACTAGAGCTATTCACATTGAGTTGGTAAGTGACTTGTCGACTAACGCCTTTATTGCCGCACTTCAACGTTTCAGCAGCATTCGTGGCAAGCCGACTAACATATACTCTGACAACGGCACTACATTCCACGGCAGTAAGCGAGTACTGCATGAATTTCAACAACTGGCAATAAAGCAGGCAAAAGAAGAAGGCATTGCAAACATCATAGCAGCTGAGGGTATCACATGGCATTTCATATCACCTTCATCACCACACTTTGGCGGTATTTGGGAAGCCGGTGTGAAATCAATGAAGCTACATCATACCAAACACTCCTTACACAAACCAGTGCGGTATTGAATTCTCGGCCCATATGTGCTGTTGGAGACGACCAACTGGATCCTTTGACCCCTGCACATTTTTTGATCGGTGAACCGTATTCTCCTATACCGGAACCATCGATATTGGAAGACAACCCAAATCGACTGCTACACTGGAGAAAAATACAATCTAAAGTACAAGGGTTTTGGAAGCGTTGGCATATGGAATACCTTACTTTTTTGCAACAGCGAACAAAATGGCAAATGAATTCACCCAACATAACTCCAGGTACCCTTGTTGTTTTGAAGGAACCATATCTCCCGCCATCCAGTTGGATAATTGGACGCATAGAAGAAGTTTTCTTAGGTATTCAAGCGTCCAGTCGCAAAGCTTGCCATATTACCATTGTGCTGAACAATCGTTCAGGTGGGGCGGTATGTTTATGAATGCGTGTTTGTTTACATTTTAGTTTCTTTTGTTCTTTAAATTCTTAAGTCTAATTTGTTTATTGGTTTCGCTCACACATCATTGGTGAGATTAGCTAACACTTAACTTTTCTATTTTACATTACTTTATCAACACAAGACGCTATTATGCTATGTTTTGATTACTATGCTTGATCTTGTTTTTATTTCTATGTTTTGCTATGTTATTTTTTATTACCATGCTTTGATCCTATTCTTTCTATTGTGAATTAATCTTCAATCGATTTCTTGGTTATGATGACATGTGTCTTTTTTGGTTTATGAAAATAAAGGTCATACAGTCCACTGAAACTGTTTTGGTCGTTTGATTTAATTAATTCGTAATCAGATTTTATTTCCTTAAAAAACTGTATTAAATTTGTCATTAATTTATGCCACATTTTATTTATATTTTTGTTTGTTTGTTTTCACTTTCCTTTGTTTCTGTTTATTATTTGTGCACGAAAATCATGTAAAAATATTTTGTATTTTCTTCATTTCATTATTTTTAATTCGAGCAGAATTTCGGTTTTTTGTTTGTAATTTTTCAGCTTTTGTTCAATTTTTTTTCTTTTGCAATATAATTTTTTTTTTTTAATTTTTTTTTGTTTTGTTTCTTGGTTTATCATAAAAATATCACCAATTTATTTAATTTATTATTTTTTTATTTTTATTAGTTCACACACACGGTATCACGGTCGCCATATAGTGAATACATCACTACCGAAGCCGTTAAAACAAACTACCGTTCATTTTGATTTCTTTTTACTTCATGAATTCTTTATTCTTATTTAGTTTTTCTCAAGTCTAGAATTGAAATGGGGCAGTGTGATTATGCAATATTTTTGTATATGTGTACGTATGTACACTTGCATAAACAGTCTGTAGTTAAACTGCAAGCGCAGCATAATCGTGCACGACGGTCAGTGACTGAAGAGGCTGATCATGTTACCGTGGGATCGGAATGTGCGCTGACATAAGTAGTTCAATTTAGCTTTATGATTTATTTGAATATTTATGTATGTAACAAAGTGTTACATGTTGATACATACTTATCATTGCATGAGCACACTACAGCTCACTATGTAGAGACCCTGGGATGTGCTCTGTATGATTTCGTTCTTTTTTTGGCGTATGTGAGCATTCTATAAGCTTATGGCCTGACTTCCCACATATGCTCAGTTGGTGTCCGAGACCTAAACATCGATAGCATTTTTTTATCTCTCTCCATTGTCTCATTCTGCAGTTGGTCTGTCCAATTTTTATATGGTCCTTATCTAGTAGCTTCTTCGCATTTCCTGTTGACAATGTAACATAGGCACGTATTTGCTGTCGGCTGTTGGGAGCAGTTGTTCTGACTGTGGTTTCCTCTGCTTTGTCTCCAAGAGTACGCTAGACAGTTGCAGTAATGTCGTCCTCAGTTGTAAGGGAGTCAATGTCTCGGATCTCTATTGTAGTATATGTTAGTTCCACTATTGCGGCTAAATGTTGCATCCTGTTTTGGAGGGCTTCTAGGAAATCTGGCTTTGCCTTTTCTCTCATCTATCCATATGAAGAAGTAGTGCGCCGGTTTTGGTCTTCCGGATAGCGCAAATTTCTTCTTTGGATTCATCAGATTTGACGTAGTGCCGAAGGTTTTGTAGGACTCCTGCGTAGCTACGCTCTTCCACTGGCTTAATCAGTATTGCTTATGGTCTTGTTCTGATTTGGTTATCACTTTTGTGTTTGCGAGTAGAATGCTTCTAATAAAAGAAATCGGTTGTGTTGCAGAATATGTTTTATAATTTTGATACTAAGTAAAAACGGAAAAAACAATGTCTAATCGAATGTAATAATATTGTATTTAAGTATTTTCAATAAAGAATATTGTATTTTAAATAAAACAAAAACATAAATTTAATCCTACAAATTGGTGTCAGACGTGTGATAGCTTTTGTGAGCACTTAAATCAAAATAGAAACGAATGTGAGAGTCAGTGAGAAGGATGGCGCTTACTCAGAATGAAGCCAACAACAACGAGACTAACAGAACATGTTGCTCTAAAGGACGCGCAGAATGTTGGCACCGGTGGGCAGACGACGGTTAGCATCGAGATTGAGAGATTTATTATAAGTATGTATATGTATGTTTTTAAAAATTATTAAAAGCTGTATTATAAGTGATGAATATTGAATATCAGAGAGAATATTGAAATATTTGAGAGAATTATAATAAGTATACAAGGGTAAATACATATGTATGTTTTAAAAAAATTAAGAAGAGCTGTATCATAAGTCATGAATATTGAATATATGAGATAATATTGTAATATTTAAGAGATTTATGATAGGTTTAAGTTAACACACAATACATTAAAATGAAGAAATGGATGAAAGAACGACACATGTCGTTTTGCAGACGCATCGTCAACTTTTCCTGTTGAAAAAAAATTTCATTGGAAAAGCTTGCACAATAATTTGGTTTCTTTAGGTTTCTTAAGTTTCTCATTAATTCTAAATTTGACTGTTAAGCATATTTTTGTACTCAAGTTAGGTTTCATTCTAAGTTGAAAACATTCTGTAAATTAGTCTTAAGCTAACCGGCCCCATCCCCTTAAGCTAGCAATATAAGTTTAGAAACTTTACGACCCCAACTAGTTACAATAATAACCGAAATTATGAATACTCAGGGACCACAGCTAGTGAGGAACTTACTTAATCCTATTACCGACTTTACGTCATGCAAGACCAAACGATTGGACCTGAGCATAATAACCAGTTGCAGGATCTAGACAAAATACCAGACATAGTAAAATGCCTAAGAATGTTCTCCGGACAGACTTCAGAGTTCAGTTCTTGGAAGAAATATGTAGATCGCATATTTTCTGTGTATGACCATATACAAGCAACTAGAAAATACTTTGCGATCTTAAGCGTGATAAGAGGGAAAATAATAGGCGATGCAGATGTCGTACTAGAGTCATACAGTACACCTCTTTGCATTATGAGGATAAAAGAGACTTGTCAACCTTGGAGTACCAAATGACATGTCTGAATCAGGGTAACAGGTCTATCCAAGAATATTATCAGGCAGTATATCAACATCTCTCGCTTGTACTGAATAAGATAGGTTACATGGACTCAAGTCAAGAATCAGCGTCCTTATTGACTCGAACCTACAGAGAGAAAGGCCTTGCTACGTTCATTAGGGGATTCAGAGGAGATTTACCAAGGCTACTTGCCGTTAGGGAACCTACCGACTTGTCACAAGTATTACATTTATGTTTGAAATTAGAAAACCAAAATTTCCGAACACATCATGCGAATAATGCACTACCCCATCGAAGATTACCACCACCGATACCACCTCGAATTATTCAAAATAATACTGCTAAGTCAACGACATTTTATCCTCATTTGGCTTACCTTCCACAACGAACCAATTATAATTTCCAACCCAAACCAGATCACAATCAAGGCAATCAAGCTAGATTCGGTTCCAATAATAACTTACAACCAAAACCAACTAATAATTTTATTCCAATAAAAACTCCCAATACCTACAACGCGCACCAATTTTTGCACAAAACCAATATCCTCAGCCGATGGAGGTCGACTCCAGTGGTATGAGTAGGAATGTAAATTACATGAATAGACCCTCGCAACCATTGCAACAAAATCAATTTGCTGTTAAAAGGCCAGCACCTAACACCCAACAATTCGTCCCACAGCACAAGATTCAACGTAATTTCCACGTAGATACTAACGCAACAAACGCAGAACAATATGAGCAAGACAAACTAACCGAACCGATAACAGATCAAATTGACGAGGCAAATTTTGAAGACGAAGAAACTTTAGCAAATTACGTAGATGGACTCAACATAAACTGTGAGGAAGACCAATTAAACGATTACAGCGACATTCATTTTTTAGACTAAACAACTCTTCGCTACCTTATTTTGAGTCTAGAACGAAGAGTAATAAGATAATTAAAGTACTAATAGATACCGGCTCAAACAAGAATTACATTCGACCACAATTGGTACAAACTCACATAAGGAATAAAAGACCTTTTCATGCCAACTCCGTTGGAGGCAAAATCTCCATTACCCATCATACGTTAGTAAACCTCTTCGGCGAAAGCCAATACAATATCAAATTTTTCATACTGCCGACACTTCAATCATTCGATGCAATCCTCGAAAATGACAGCCTGAATGAACTTTCTGCAGTGAAAACAATCTCATGACCATTTTAGGTAGGAAAAAGATAAACATTAAACAGCAAACTTCTCAAGATATCAACTCCATTCGAACAGACCACATGACAACGGAGCAGGAGAAAAGGATCAGAGCTATTCTCTTAACGCAAAATAACTTATTTACCGAAGCTAATGACAAATTCACCTTTATGACTAGAGTACAGGTTGACATTAGGACAAACATGGACACACTAGTTTACTCAAAACACCACCCATATCCAATGTCACTCAAAGAAGAAGTAGAGAATCAGGTCAAAGAACTGTTAGCAAACGGAATAATCCGACCTTCACGATCCCCTTACAAATCTCCAGTGTGGATCGTGGCAAAAAAACCGGACTCTTCGGGAAAAAAGAAATTCAGAATGGTAATCGATTATAGGAAATTGAATTCGGCCACTGTTTCCGATAAATACCCGATCCCAGAAATAAATGAGGTACTAGCCCAACTTGGTGGAAACCAATTCTTCACGGTCTTAGACCTTAAAAGTGGGTTCCATCAAATTCGTCTTAAAGATTCAGATATCGAAAAAACTGCATTCTCAGTCAACAACGGTAAATACGAATTTACCAGACTACCGTTTGGGTTAAAGAACGAAGCTTCTATCTTCCAAAGAGCCCTTGGTGATAATTGACGTGAGCATATAGGCAAGAGATGCTATGTTTATATCGATGAAATAATAGAGAACATAGAAAGAATATTCCAAACTTTAGAGAAAGCAAACATCAAATGACAACTTGAAAAATGCGAATTTCTCAAAGAAGAGGTGGAAAATCTAGGATTTATAATAACATCAAAGGGTATTAAAACTAATTCAAAAAAGGTCGAAGCAATAGTCAATTTTCCACCACCAAGGATACTGAAAGAACTTCGTTCGTTCTTAGGTATGTCCGGATACTACAGGCGCTTTATTCTTCAATACGCCAAAGTTGCGAAGCCACTTACGTCGATTTTGAGGGTGGGGGATGGTAGACTATCAAAGAAACTATCCGATAAAAAATTAATAAATCTCGACAAAGAAGCTTTGGAGGCATTTCAAAAACTAAAGAATGCGTTAACTTCAGAAGACAAAGGTCTTGAATATCCCACCTTCAATAAAGAATTTCTTTTAACAACTGACGCTTCAAACTACGCTATCAGCGCAGTACTCGAACAAGATAATAGACCCATTACATTCATTTCAAAAACACTCAAAGATGCAGAGGAAAACTATGCTGCCAATGAACGCGAAATGCTCGCTATCTTTTGGGCATTGAAAAGCTAAAAAATTACCTATACGTTATAGCCAAAGTAAAAATATTTACAGACCATCAGCCACTAACTTATGCTTTGAGCAATAAAAATACAAATACAAAGTTAAAACGATGAAAAGCAGCACTTGAAGAATATAATTATGAATTGGTTTATAAACCTGGTGCAACAAATCTGGTTGCAGATGCACTCTCTAGGATTCCGCAGCATTCTAATATAAACTCAGTCACCTCGACAGTACAGAGCAACGAGAGCTCATTTCACAATTTAATACCTTGCGTAGAAGCACTAATAAATGCTTTTAGGAATCAAATCTTCTTCTTGTGCGGAGAAAAGTCCGACTATGAATTCAAGATACCGTTTTCAACCTTTCATTGGAATACAATAATCAGACCAAAGTATAATAAAGCAGACATAATTGACCTACTTAAGAAACATTTAAACCCATCGGTGATAAACGGTTTATTCTCTTCAGAAGAAATAATGGGTAAGGTTCAAGAAACGTATCCAACTCACTTCAGCAACTATAAAGTTCGCTATACCCAGAAGCAGGTTGATGACATAATAGACCAAGCGTCACAAAGTTCAAATTTCAGAAAAGTATTACTTCCCTAAGATGAACAAGAAAATTGGCAAAATAATTAAGCAATGTCAAGTCTGTAAATAACAGAAATATGATAGGCACCCTAATAATCCTGGACAAAAGGAAACACCTATTCCACAATATTCTGGTCACATTCTTCATATAGACATTTACGCAACTGAAGGGAAACTGGTCCTGACAGCAATAAACAAATTCTCTTAATACGCACAGACTCGTATTTCGAAAGCCAAATCAACAGAAGATATAAAACAACCCCTACGTGCACTCTTATTTTCGTACGGTATCCCAAAAGTAATAGTTATGGATAATGAAAAAGCGTTCAATTCTGCAACAATAAAGTTTATGTTAACAGACCAAATGAAAATAGCGGTAAGTACAACACCACCATACAAAAGTACGGTAAACGGACAGATAGAACGGTTCCACTTGACTTTGACAGAAATACTTAGATGTTTCAGAACCGACAAAATTCACAACGAATTCAATGACTTACTAGACAGAGCCGTATACGAATACAACAGTTCTATACATTCCACGACAGGGAAGAGCCTATAGACATATTTTTCTGCAGGAATATTAATGCAAAGCCTGGAAAGCAGGAAAATATAGACAAACTGAATGAAAAACAATTAGCTTCCTTAGAAGTTCATAATAAAAAACGCGGCCGAACCAGACAATATCAAGCAGGAGATGTAATTTTTGTAAAAATAAATGAAAGATTAGGTTCTAAGCTTTCAGCACAATATAAAAAGGAAATAGTAAAAGAGAATAAAGAAACCACCATTGTAACGGAGTCAGGCAGAACAGTGCATAAGAGCAATATTAAAAATGATTTATAACAATTACAGAATACTAGGACTAATAGTCCACAGCATCGTTGCTGACGTACAGTTAATGGATTACTCGAATATGCACTTAGTGACCATCGAAGCCGAACTATGAAAAATTCAAGATGGAACATTTAAACTAGTACACATTATTAGTCTACGGACGTATAAGGAATTTCTGGACGCTACCATTACTTATGCAAATGAACATCTACGACGAGAAAATATTCTTCACATTTTTCTTAAACGTGAGATACAACAATCTTTAGAAATCATTCATGACATAAAACCATTTGTTAACTCACGATTTAAACGATCAATAAATGCAATAGGTACAGCATGTAAGTATTTAGCCGGGACACCGGATCACGATGATTTAAAAGATATAACACAAAATTTATATGATTTAAATCAAAATAATAATAGACAAGTATTCATTAACGAAGCCCTCACTAAACAGATGAATAACCTGACCACAGTTATAAATGATATAGGAAATAATATTCATAGAGATGATTATATTATTACAGAAATAGCATTAAGCATACAAAATAGAAGAAATTTTAATAGATATTAAATACGCCATTCAATGGGCAAAAAGAAATATAATAAATTCAATGTTATTAAACAAAAAGGAAATGCAAATCGCAATAGAAAAATTAAAAGAAGAAAATGTACCATTCCGAACTATAGAAGAAGTATTAGAATATGCTACGGTTAATGTACTTTACAATAATGAAAATTTACTTTATATGTATTATTAAAATTCTTGTGACAAGTAAAGAAAATAATAAGACCAGTAAAGAGAAATAACATAATTGTACACTTAGATTCTAAGCAACTTTTAATAAATAATAATGAAATATACGGAATAAGCGAAAATTGTAATACGGTTAATAATATCATTATTTGTAAGAGAAACCAAATTCATGACTTTAGCAATGATACCTGCATATCAAGAATTATAAACAGCCTCAATTCGTCATGTCTATTTAACAATGGACACCTTATAAAGTTTCACAACACATCTATTCACGTCAATAATCTTATTGTGCTAAAAATGTTAATGGAACTTCAATACTCGGCAGTAGCGTTTCTCACAAAATTATTTAAAGCCATTCTTCGAATCGATTACTTCCCGTCTCAGTGGAAAAAGTCAGTAATCATAATGATTCCAAAACCAGGGAAGGATAAGTCAATGACTTCTTCCTACGGGCGTATAAGTCTCTTTCCGTGCATTGCCAAATTGTTTGAGAAGATAATGATAATTTATCTTAATCATCATCTGCAAACAAATAACATAATTCCAATTCATCAGTTCGGGTTTCGGAACAATAGAACAAGTCAACAGAATTACTACCGAAGTAAGAACAGCATTTGAGTTACGAGAATATTGTATAGCAGTATTTTTGGATGTAGCTCAAGCTTTTGATCGAGTATGGCATGAAGGCTTACTTCACAAATTAAAATGTTTGTTTCCCCAAAACTCTCACAAAATACTGGAGTTTTAAATCGAGAATCGAGTTTTCGTAGTGAGACACAACAATTGTTTAACAAACGAATATAAAATTAAAGCGGGTGTCCTACAAGGAAGTGTTTTGGGGCCTATTCTATATATAATATATACTGCAGATATACCAACAAATCCTCGAATTGTCACTTCAACGTTCGCTGATGACACAGCTATAATCAGTCGAAATCACTACCCAATTAAAGCTACATCAGACCTGGATAATCATCTTTAAATAATTCAAGAGTGGCTATCTAAATGGAGGATAAAAGTTAATGAGCAAAAATGTAAACAAGTCACATTTACACTAAACCGTAAAACTTGCGTTCCTCTATCATTAAATGGAGCTACAATTTCTCAAGCCTATCTTGTTAGATAGGCGTCTCACTTGGCGGAAGCGCATTAAATCAAAAAAAAAATCAGATGAAGCTTACAGCACTAAGTCTCCACTGGCTAATGAACGCAAGATCTGGTCTGAATACAAGGTTCTTCTGTATAACTCTTTCATTAAACCAATTTGGAAATACGGTTCAGAATTATGGCGCACTGCCAGCGTGAGTAATGTTGAGTTTATACAAAGAGCTCAATTTAAAATCCTTAGAACAGTAACACGCGCTCCTTGGTAAATCAGAAATGTAGACATCCACCAAGATCTTAATGTACCACTGGTAAAAGATTAATGTTTAAAGCGAATACATAACTATGAGAATAAACTCGTGCAGCATATTAGAAGATAATCTTAAAAATGTAATAACACATGTAATTAGATTATAAACAAATAATTTAAGAAAGCATTGTTAGAATGCAGCTTGAAGAAGTATTGGGATTGACAGTTATAGAATTAAAAGAAAAGTTGAGGGAGTTAGATAAAGAAATTACGGGACGAAAAGCAGAGTTACAAGAACGTTTGTTAATTTATTTTGGGTTAGAAGAGATTCAATAGCTGCATTTAGTGGAGATGAATATTCGGACGTTGATGATTGGCTAGAGGATTTCGAAGTTAATGCGAGTACTGTTGGATGGAACGATTTGCAGAAATTCATTTATGGAAAACAGCAATTAGAAGGAGCTACTAAAATATTTATAAGTACTCAGTAAGGCACGAATGATTGGCAAACATTTAGAAGAGGTGTTTCGAGTGAAATTGTCAGCAAATGATGTTCACCGACTGCTTAAGAATCGACGAAAGGAAGCCACTGAGTCCTTGACAGAATATCTATACTCTATAATGGAAGAGTGCATAACAGAATACTTCATAGAAAGAATAGCAGATTTGAAACACAATAAGTTGATATTATATCAAGCCGGAACGATATTAGAATTAAAAGACAAGATCAGGATATACGAAAAGTTTGCATTTAGTCCCAAACCAAAACCATTTAAGAGCAAAGAAGAAAGTCATGAACAGAAGAGCAAAACAGAGGCAAGAACAGACGTGATAGTTAGACGTTGTTTTAAATGTGGTGAGGCAAATAATATCGCAAAAGATGCAAGCAGGATCCATCGTGCGTTTTAAATGCATCCAGCCAGGACATAAATTAAATTAATGCGAGTTAAAGGTTGAATCGAAGATAGGGACATTACAACAAACATCACAAAACAATGTTTATCGAGGATTCAAAGATGTGAAAATTGGCGAAGGCCAAGAAGAGGCGTATATACAAATTCTTCAAGAAGTTACAGAAAGTATTATCCAGTTTCGTTTAGCACAGAGAAAAGGTAATTGATGGGCATTGGAGGTAAGATAATTTGTACTACAGGATATTTCACTATAAATCCACATGTAGATTCAATTCTGATCGAGTCAATAATTCACGTCATTCGGGATGAAGATGCCTTGTACGACGCAATTATTGGGAATGATGTTCTTCAATATGTTAACGCTATTTTGAGTGCTAGTGGAGTAACCTTCAAACTGATTCAAGAGAACAAAGTTAAAGAAGAAAAGGAAGAAGACATCGATAATGAAATCTATTGCAAAAGAGACTCAGCAAACACCGAAGAAGAAGTGGAATTGGAAATGCCTGATAGTGATGTTGAAGATGATGCTAATGATATGGATGATGTTGATGTTAATGATGGATGTGATGAAGAAGAAAGGATTCAGATTCTACAGAGGGAAGTAACGTTTTCGAGATGCCTAATTTAAAATTCAACCATATCGACATTTGTGGAGAAAACAACAGATATTAAAAATTATCCGATGCCACGTGGTAAGCCATTCAACGATATTTGGGCTTAATTTCTTATTTCCAAGGAACTGTGAATAAAACGACAATGAAACTGAGCAATTGGAGTTGAAGGAGGAAGAGAAAGAAAACAAACGAGAAAAACATTGTGTTGAGAATTCTAAAGCTGAGTGCGCATATCGAACAAGTGATTTAGTTGACATCAAACGAACACAGTACATACCAGGACTGAAACTAAAACATAGGTATTTAGGACCATACAAGGTAGTGTAGGGAATGACATACGGCCGGTATAGCGTAGAAAAGGTGGGTCAAGACAATATTTGTAGCGGAGCACCAGAAAAGGTGCATTCGGGTCGAATGTTGATGCAGAAAGATCGGATATAGGAAATGGAGACAACACCAAAAGATCGTGGCAAAGAAAGAAGCAGTTGGCAACAGGTGAGGGTTAAAGAATAGTTGGCAAAGTATGAATGAAGGGTCAGTCGAGAGTCGAGTGCAGCTAGAGTGAAGAGTCAGTCGACTGCAGCTGAGTGGACTGCACATACTGAGAGAGTAGAGAGTTGAATGCTGCCAATTAATGAAGTCGGTTGTGCTGCAGAATATATTTTACAATTTTGAAATTAAGTAAAAACGGAAAAAACAATGTCTAATCGAATATAATGATACTGTATTTAAGTACTATTAATAATAAATATCTATATAGATAAAAAGGAATCGGTAAAAGTGTTGGTAATCGCCAAACTCGACAACGGCTGGACCGACTTTGATGAACTTATTGGGTTAAGTGGATGGTTATAAGCTACATTTGGACCCGGTAGTTGACGTAGCTTTGGAGATACAGACAGATTTTTACTTTGTATATAACACTTAGAGACATATTTTAAAATCAATCAAGTCGCCTTTGGCAAATATAGCAAAAAATTATGTCAATACTATTAATATTTGATTCGTCTGATTTTTCAAAAGTCAAAAGAGAACAGTATCAGTCACTTACATTACGTCGGATGCATAGCAAAACACGCCGTGTATGCTAGTTTTAAATGAAACAACAACATAAATATAATCCTACAGGTATCTGCCAACTTTCATAGTGATCGGTCAAACGGTGTCGGAGTTTATCGTATAGAATATAGATAAAAATTATTGCCGCATGTTTGACATCCCATAACTTGAGAATGGCTCGATCGTTTTGGCAAATATTTTAAATTGGCAAGTGCTCATTTATATGAAATAATAGACACCTGAGCAAACGTTGCTCTGCTTCTCCTCCCCAAACATTTATTGGATACTGATTACTTAGCTGTAACATTTGTATGATTATTTCTCGTCAAATGTTTTCGAAAATCCTCTTTATTCGTTAAGTTTTCTCACTCGCACACCTTGCTAATTTCGATTTTTAAATGCAGCTTGCTTGGTTTTTATTGTTATTTCATTATCTCACAGTAATGTCATGTTCTGCCATCGCACTCACATAGTCGGTTAATTCCATTTTTTTCGATTCTCCGGCTGTTCTATTTTGGTTTTTTTGAATTTTCTTTTTTTTAAATCCACCCCAGTATTGAATCGAACAGAACAAAAAAAAAAAAATATTGTTGAAATCTGTGGAGCCATTCTCGAGCTTTAAACTTGATTTTTATATATATCGAAGCTTTGAAAACAGTAGACGTTAGCGTTGGTGTGAAATATTATTATTTTCACACCAAATGCGACAATTTTGTTTATTTACATACCCACCCATTCAAACAAAAATGGGCTTAATCGCTGAAAAAATTTTGAATCAATATCAATTTGTGCTTCAACCCATGGGCCTAATTGGCGGCAAATACGATGGTCTTTTGGCTTTAATTCCTGAAAGTTAAAAGCTTTCAAGCCAAGATCCTTTCGTAAAATCTTCCAAAAAGTGGATGGACTCAACCCCATTTGCGGAGAACGGCGACGAATTGATTGATTTGGGTCTTCTTCAATGATTTGCTGTACAGCGGCTACGGCTTGCTCGGTGCGTAATGTTCGGCATCTTGCGGTATGCACATTATCATTAAGAGTAAACGTGGTGTGAAAACGATCCATAGTTATTCGAATTAAAAAGTGGAATAAGTTTGACGAACAGAATCATTATTTTGATAAAAAATTTCAACAATTTGCAAGCGGTGTAAGTCTAACTATAATGAAATGCCACACCAAACTAAACAAAAAGCAACTATCAGCTATTAAAAATGTTGTTAAATAATGCAACACACGTACTCAAATTTTTAATGCAGCAGTTTAATAGTCTGTAGGGCGCTTTACATGAAGCCATCGCACAGTGGTCGCTCCATAGGCCACAAATAAAAAAAAATAATTGCATGTGTGCCATCGTACACGTGTTAGAAGTGAAACTTCTTAAAAACAGACAGAGAGAGATCATCTCAAAACAAATACAACAATACAACATTTGCATACAAAATATTCTGTCCAGTTAATTTAGCTCTGTATGTCTTTCAGTCGGTCTGTCCGTCTGTCTATCCATCTATATGTTGCTTTTGTTTTCTTTGGCGTGTGTAATTCTTGTTGTTGTGTTTACGTTTGTCGTCTGTCCCCTCTTGGCAAAAAATTAGATCAACTCTGAGCTTCTGTGTGTTTTTCGTTCTCTTTTCTTCGTATATTCGCTTGTTTTTGTACAACACACAATCTGTTTGCTTGCATGTTGTTGTTATAAACATTTTTAAACACACATCCTGCATGTTGTTGTTGTGGAAATGTAATCTCTTTTTTGAGACGTCTCCGGTGGATTTTCCACAAATTTTAATATTTGTTGGGGATATGGCAATAGAAATACACATTCTGTGTTTCAAGGGTCTACCTAATGCGGTTCATGAGATACAAAATTCGAAAAATGTCACAATCTGTATTTTTTCACTCAAAATTTGTACTAAATTTTTGCCCAACGCTGCTAAAAAAGTTTCACTTCAAAAAACAAAACAAACGCCGAAAAAATACGTATGTGTCACAGATTATGGTGAGATTTCATTTTTCGAACTTTGATGTTCGACTCAACATTACACTCCACGAAGTTGCTTTTAATGCCTTAATGAGCTGATTGCAACGATTACACCAGTCTTCTTCTCTTCCAGCATTCCATTGAAAACTTATATTGTGTTCTGCTTCCAGCTGATTAAATTTATTTGCCCACACAAATGAATATAATAAAAGGAGCTATTGAAAAAATCTCAGTGCCGCCAATTTTGCAACTAGCTACATCGATACGTTTTCTAGGAGTTGGCTCATTACAAAGAGTCATTGGGAAGGATGCAGAGTTGACGTTTTCACGCACAGCAGTATGCAATTTTTTGGTATCCTATCTATATTTTTGTGTCATATAATTCCAAATATTTTTTGGTATCCCATGGCACATGAATTTAAGATAATTTCATCCTGTTATATGTTTTCTCCTTAACAAACTACATTACATTTACATAATTAAACTTACATTTTTGCAAAAAAATTCTTCAATATTTAATGTTTGAAATTTCTTCTTCTCATTTGTGCATTCACACGTTCACGTTCACAATGTACCAACTTGTCAACTTTCACCAATAAGATTATTAAAACTTTTCATTAAACAAAAAACTTTATACGCATTTATAAAACAAATTTAAAACATCACAGATTTATTATTGACTTTTATTGTTTATTTTAACAATCAATTAATTAAATGAAAGATACATTTGATTGTTCGAAAATGTTTGAACTTAGATGCGACCGGGTTGGCATGGCCAGCATTGTTTCGTTTTGGTTATTTGAATAATTTTGCTTAATACAAAATAGACCTCTGTGAAATGCAAAATTAATACATACATAAAACAATTGAAACGTTTAATTCCTTAAATGTAGTTTATCGAAGAAAAGAATAATTTGCACTTGTTGGTACTTTTTTTGGAACGAAGTTCTTTTACGCGGCTTACTAAAATTGCAAAGAAAGGCATGGAACGAAAAATTGTAACGCTGTGTGACTTTTTTGTGTATGTATGCGTGCATTTTTTGCTATTTTGTGTTTCTGTGAGTGCATGTTTGCCATTTTTTGTATGTGTGCGCATCATTCCAATTTTTGTGTGTGTGTGAATGGTTGATTTTTATTTTGGTCTGTGTGCATGTGCCCTATTCCTATTTTTATATGCGCTTGAAGAGTATAAAAATATTTGTTGTCTCGTTTTTTCTAACAAATGTCATAATAAACCATACAATACAAAAATTAAATGCAATACCTTAAAAAAGCATTTCGTCGCTTTTAAGACCAATTCAGACAATAGTAGTTGTTGGCTAATCCCCAATTTGTACAAGTCATTTTTTTTATGTATCGCTATTTTATTATTTTTTTAGGAAAAAAAAAATAGTAATCAGAAATCGATAAATAAACAAACTAACACCCTAACCAAGTTAAATAAAAATCAAAACTTGAATTAGTGCAAAGAAAGGAATTTCGTTCCGCTCAGGTGTCCCACGACACCTCTCTGACTTTTTTTTTAAAAAACTTCGCATAAGGCAGAATTTAACCAAATAGCTTCCAACATCATGAACGAATTCAAAACTGTACACATTCCTTGATTTCTGTGACATGGAGGATTTCAATTGGATTGTAATTGAGGATGAAGCTGTTTCTGCGATACCCCTGAATGTTTTAGAATGAAATGTGTCATCACTATTTAGTAAAAGATGAAACTAATCAAAGTATAGTTGTTTTTGTTTAATTTTAAGAATTGCTTCAAAAGGGGGAGCATGTTATTATATGTATCCTGCATTAGAGGTATTTAACTATCGATGGCACTATCGATACTATCGATAGTGTATTTCAAAGTACCGAAATACTCACTCGCGAGCAAGAGCGTTTTGTTTTAATTTGTTTTGCTCATATTCACGTATGAAAAAAATTAAAAATATCATTCTCTTTTCACACATGAGTGCGAGTGAAAAATTAGTTTTTTGTTTTCTCATACGCGACCGTGTGCGATTTCGATCTTGTTTATAAATGAAGTGCTCTTTAATGAAGCGTCCATTTTCAAGCAAAAGCACTTTCCACAGAATTTGTGCAGCTAAAACAACAAGAAAACGTTCAAGAGTAGAGCGCATGAGTGCGCGTAAATGTTATCAGCAATGAGCTGAGAGCATTCTTTTCGTTTGTTCATCCTTCGCGTATAAAGAAAGAGCAAATTTAATGCAAGCCCATACTCGTGAGCAAGAGGAAGAACGCAATTATCAAAGCGTTCATATATGAACGAGAGCAAAAAACAAAACATCTCCATTTATGAAATTTTTCATAAATGAGCGCTCATGAGCGTTTGCACGTGAAGATTTTTGTACACTGGTATTTTTTTTTAAGACTATCATGAGTATATAGTTTTTTTTTAAATAATCGAAAATTATGATAGTTTGACAACTCGCTAATTACTATGTGAAATAGGATCGTCATGTTTAAAATCTTAAATTTCTTTAATGAAAGTTTAAAATGAATAGAAACAAGTTTTCTTTTGTTTAAGAAAAAAACTAGTCTTACACTTTTGATTTGAATTTTTTTTATACGTTAGTACAATTGAAAGTGCTGTCGATGGTTAACCTATTTTGATACTCTTCACGGGAGTGAATAGTATTATAAGTTTGTCATGAAGTTTGTTATTCACAGAAGGAGACATCGCAGACCATATTTAGTATATATATTTGTGATGATGAGACGAGTTGATTTAGCCATGTCCTTCTGTTCATATGTCCGTCTTTCTGTCTGTCAGTCTGTCTGTCCGTCGGTCAGTCTGTCTGTCTGTATGTATGCAAACTAGTCCCTCAGTTTTTAAGCTAGAGAGCTGAAATTTTGCAAATAGGTTTCTTTTTACCAATCGGAATCAGCCGAATCGGACCACCAGTGGGGTACCTCCAATACAAACCACCCTTTAAGTTAAAGTTCTTGTTAGAAAATTTTTTTTGTTTTTTGACTTAGCAAACCGAAATTTGGACACTATAAGTTTCTGAATCGTCTTCATCAATAGTGTAAAGGGTATAGTGCCCCCAAAGATTTTTCCATTTTGAGTTTGAGGATCATTTCTGTATCTAATAAAAATAATTTGCAACAAAGTTCAGCTCTCAATCTCAATCGATTTTGGAGATATTTAAAAAACATTTTTTGGTTTTTTTTTTAGATTTTTAAGAAAATAAATAAAACTAAAATAATTTTTTATATCACCTTTTTGAAAAGTGTCCATCACCAAAATTTTTAAGAAAGTGCCTTATATACTCTTCTTTACTCATGATTTTTTTAAATTTTTTCGATGTGGTGCAACAATGTGAAAAAAATTAATAACTAATTATACTCTTCACGGGAGTGAATAGCATTATAAGTTTAACATGAAGTTTGTAACACACAGAAGGAGACATCGCAGCCCACATAAAGTATATATATTTGTGATCAGCTCGATGAAACGAGTTGATTTAGCCATGTCCGTCTGTCTGTCTGTATGTATGCAAACTAGTCCATCAGTTTTTGCTCATAGGTTATTTTTTACCATACGCAGCACATTTGTCGGAATCAACCGAATCGTACCACTAGGGGGGGTACCTCCAATACAAACCAACCTTTAAATAAAAGTTCTTATTAGAAAAAGTCTTTTGCTTTTTGACGTATCGAACTGAAATTTGGACACTATAAGTTTGTAATCTATATTCATAAACCATATAAATTTCATGATCCTAGGTCTACCAGGTGGGGTACCTCCCATACAAAGACCCCTTTGAATTAATGTTTTTGTTAGAGTAAGAGTTTTTTTTTATCGTATCGAACTGAATTTCGGACACTATAAGTTTGTAATCTATAGCCATCAATCGTGTAAATTAGATGATCCTAGGGCTACCAGGTGGGGTACCTCCCATACAAGCCCCGCTTTAAATTAATGTTCTTGTTTGTAAAAGTTTTTTCTTTTTTAACGTATCGAACTGAAATTTGGACCCTATAAGTTTCTGATCTAATATTCATCAACCATGTAAATTTCATGATTCTAGGGATACCAGTACCTTCCATATAAACCAAAATTAAATGGCAAACTTTTAAAGAATAAATGTACAATAAAATTGCTACTCACACTGATGTGATGCTAATAAAGGAAGGTTGGGTGCAACCCAGAGGAGCTTGAAGAGTATTAATTATTTGGCATAGCCAATGATAGCCTTCTTTCTGGTTTTTTATTTAGCTTTGCGTTCAAACAAACTTTTACTTGTTTGCTAGTATAGAAATGTATATAAAATAATTTTATCCCTACTACAAAAATACCTTTTTATGTAATAAAAATTAAAATTCCGATTTTAAAAGTTATATTATATTATATTGTTTATATTAAATGTAATAATTTTACACAGAATATATAAAAATGACTTTAGTCTTCATCACTGTCCTCATTCACTACAGCAAATACACAATGCCAGAAAATTACTCATTTAATAGAAAAATTCCTCAGTCAGAAACACTGTTTAGAGGACTGAAAGCAAACATTTGATGAAGTTGAGAAAGAAACTAAGATTAAAATGAGATAAGCTCTTCTCTCTTTGCATTAACGATATTTTATGGTCTTAACTAATTATGCAGTTCTCTTCATCTGTTGACACGAACAAACACTAATAACAAAACCAGTGAGAATAATACACACTTAACTAACGGGATGTTAACAACTTTCCATGGTGTAAGAAATAGAGGTGGCGCCAATATTTTACAGTTATGTGTCGTTCTCAATTTTTGACGTCATTCGCACATCAGTGTATAGAATGCTGAAATAATGCATTTAGTGTTGAACATGATTTGAAAATGCATTGAAAATTGAATTTGAAGGATATCAGTGTATAGAACGCTGAAATAATGCATTTAGTGTTGAACGTAATTTCAAAAGTTAGTTTAAGTTTAAGTTTTAAGAGTGCTTATAACGGCTTCGACACATAAAATATTAATACTAATATCAATACATTGACTTGCAGCGTACATTTATACTTTATTTTAAGGTTTTATACTTTCAGTGTACCCATTTTTCTTTAATTTTTATATTTTTTTTTTCCAATTAGTCATGTTTTTGTATGTTTTGTCGAATGAAAATTATTTTGATTAATAAATAAAATTTCAAATATTTTAAATCATTCATTTTATTGGGAACTAGCGTACCCGGCGTGCTTGGCTACGCTTTCGCCGTGATGTTAGTGCGTGATACTGTTCTATTTTTACTATTGAAAAATTAGGTGAATCAAATCTTCATTTCACTGAATTGTTATTGTGCACAACGAAGATCAACTTCCTGTATTGAATTGCAGACGAAATATACTTGAAGGAATTTGTAGTCGTTATTTGACACCGGTAATAGTGAACCTGCTCGGTGATATATTTGGCCTTGTATCTATGAAAAATTTGTTAAAAATAAAATAAACAAAATAATAGGGGCATAAGTCTGTTTGTTGTATGTTACCTTGAAAGTATTCATGAAGTTGTCCCGCACTACATTTGTTGCCCCAAACGAAGTCAATTGGAAGCAGTTATTGTATTTTTTTATATTAATAAGAAAATGTTTGGAATCCATTCCTGTTTCTGAAAGCAACGAGTACAATGGCTTTGGTGGCGGACCCAATTGCACTAATTTTACTTTGCCGTTTGCACAACACAATCTAGCGGCTTCATTTTTGTATTTAAAGGCCTTACAATGTTGGCAAATTGAGTTCATAGAACCAATAACAACGCATTGATAGGCACTTTAATCAATTGAAACATCGTAACTGAAAGCAGCTCGTTTTAAACTTGGAAGATTCTTAGTTGAATAACGTGCTACACGGGTTTCAGATATCCGAATTCTTTCAGTTCCATTTCGCTTTTCATGTTGTTGCACAGTCTGATTGGACCGAAAGTTAGCTTGGTTTGTAGCATTTTGAGTTCTTCGACCCAAGTTTGTGTCTTATAGGCGGCATAAGTATTAAATATTAATATTGACATAATTTGCTGCTATATTTGACAAAGGCGACTTGATTGATTTTAAAATATGTCTCTAAGTTTTATATGCAAAGTAAAAAACTGTCTGTATCACCAAAACTACGCCACCTACCATGTCCAAATGTAGCTTATAACCATCCACTTGACCCAATAAGTACAACAAAAAAAAAAAAAATCGGTATAGCCGTTCTCGAGTTTGGCGCTTACGAATACATTTATCGATTCATTTTTATATATATAGAGATAGAAATTATTGTGGGCAAATAAAAAGTATCGCTAACAGTCCAAAATCGGTACAGCCGTTCTCGAGTTTGGCGCTTACCAATACATTTATCGATTCATTTTTATATATGTAGAGATTATTGTGGGTAAATAAAAAGTATCGCTAACTGTCCAACAGCGATATCAGAAAATACACATAAGCACTATCGCAAACGATCCAAAAGCGATATCACAAAAGTGCTCGCGAAAGCCTCACTCTAGTATCTTTTACGACTATCGTAAATGATAGATTTGCTGCCACAAACTGAACGACAGATGATTCATTCGCTTATCGTTTTCGGATCCGGGCGCAATAGTTTTGTCCGAAAAAGATCAGCAAAACTATAGCAAACGTACCGTTTACGATAGTATAGCAAGTCGGTAACGGGAATTCATAGTTTTACCCCATGATACCATAAAACAAAGTTGCAACATTTTGGCCTGTTACGCTTTCAAAAGTGCTCGCTCTCAAATTTGACTTTATAAGTATATCAGTGTGCTAAGAGGCTGAAAAAATACGCATTCAGGGTTGAACATAACTTGAATGACACACTAAAAAGTGAATAAACTAACAAATTTATAAAGAAAACAGCAAATTTTCTATTTTTCACACAAATTCCCAATTTCAGGTTTCAAAAGGTTCACTATTACCGGTGTCAAATAACGACTACAAATTCCTTCAAGTATATTTCGTCTGCAATTCAACACAGGAAGTTGATCTTCGTTGTGCACAATAACAATTCAGTTAAATCAATCAAGTCGCCTTTGTCAAATAAACCAGGAAATTATGTCAATAATATGATTTGATTCATCTAATTTTTCAATAGTAAAAATAGAACAGTATCACGCACTAACATCACGGCGAAAGCGTAGCCAAGCACGCCGGGTACGCTAGTTCCCAATAAAATGAATGATTTAAAATATTTGAAATTTTATTTGATAATCAAAATAATTTTCATTCGACAAAACATACAAAAACATGACTAATTGGAAAAAAAAAATATAAAAATTAAAGAAAAATTGGTACACTGAAAGTATAAAACCTTAAAATAAAGTATAAATGTACGCTGCAAGTCAATGTATTGATATTAGTATTAATATTTTATGTGTCGAAGCCGTTATACTAAGCACTCTTAAAACTTAAACTTATCGTTATTATACAATAAATGTACGAAATAAATGTATAAATAAATAGTTACAGTTACTACTTATTTATCTTTTCATCTTTTTTTATACTCTTCACGGGTATTATAAGTTTGTCATGAAGTTTGTAACACACAGAAGGAGACATCGCTGACCACATGAATTATATATATTTGTGATCAGCTCGATGAGACGAGTTAATTGAGCCATGTCCGTCTGTACGTCTGTTCGCAAAACTAGTATCTCAGTTTTTGAGCTAGAGAGCTGAAATTTTGTACATAGGTTTCTTTTTACCAAACGCTGAACATTTGTCAGAATCAACCGAATCGCAACACTAGGGAGTACCTCCCATACAAAACCCCTTTTAAACTAATGTTCTTATTAGAAAAAGTTACTTGTTTTTTGACGTATCGAACTGAAATTGAAACACTATAAGTTCAATATCCATCAGCCATTTAAATTTCATGATCCTAGGGTTACCAGCAGGGGTACCTCCCATACAAACTCACATTAAATGACAAACTTATAAAGAGTATAAGTACAATAAAAATACAATGCAACTCAAACTGTGTTCTTTATTGATACTCAAAATGTGTTCTTTATTGATACTCAAACTGTAACAGAGAGAGTATAGTGATGTTAAGAAACGAAGGTTGAATGCAACCCGGAGAATCGTGAAGAGTATTACATCTTTGGCATAGCCAATGATAGCCATCTTTCTGTTTTTTTATGTTTATTTTATGTCACTTTTATTGTTATTATTTGGTTTTTTTTTTTTGAAGTCACGATTATTGTTTATTATAATGTCAGTATTTTAAAATCGTAGTAATTAAAACAAATTGCAAATGTGAAAAACAAATGAAATTTGCATTCAGCATAAGCAAAAGCAAAGCAGTTATCTTAAAATTTGTTGTTTTTTTGTGTACTATAGTGTTAGGTTGCTCATGAGTGAGTGAACAAAAAAGAGTTACTCATTAAACTGAGCAAGAAAACATGTTCCTTCTCTATTGTTCTGTTCAGTTGTTCTTTTTCACTCACTTGTTCACTGTTACTCAGTTGTTCTTTTCTGTTCAGTTGTTCTTTGTCACTCACTTCTTCACTGTTACTCAGTAGTTCTTTTCTGTTCAGTTGTTTCTTTCTGTTAACTTGTTCTCGTTTACTCAGTTGTTCAATTTGACTCACTTTTTCTCTTTTGGCCAGTTGTTCATGTCCAATAGTTGCTCTCATTTCTTTGTGCTTTGGGCCCTTTCTATTCTAAGCACATGTATTTAAGCGCCACATTCTTATTTTAAAATAAATAGTAAAATGTCGATAAGTTTTTTACCAAAGAATTTACAATGAAGTAGGGAAGAAAATTTTATTTTATTATTTCATGTTTCATTTTGTTATTTAATGTTACTTTATTTGAATTAATATGTAACTGCCATATTATTTTCGTGAGTAGCTGTGTTGTTCATTAGCAAATGAAAAGTATTCATAAGTGAGCAAGTGAACAACTGAGCAATGTGAGCGAGTTGACTCACTTTAAAAAAGAGAACAAGTGAACATGTTCACCGTTTCTTATCTCTTTTGTCAATACGAGCTTGTTTGCGAGCATGAAGCGAATGTTCAAGCAACGCTTTTGTTTTGTTTTTTTTTTTTTTGTACTACAAAAACAGTTTTTAATCTTCTTTGTCGAATGTTTCTTATTTATCATATTTATATCCGCAAAAATGTCGTTTGCGAGCACTTTTTCGATCATTAAGTGAATATTCAAGGAACGTTCGTTATTTGCCCGAAAAACGCACGTTTCTAAGACCGTTTGCGATAGGTAAACGGACATCCGCTCAACATTCGCTGCTTGGTCCACTCGGATGCAAGAAGCAAAGCAAGACAGCGTTAGTGCGTGTGGTTCATGGTGTAAGAAATAGAGGTTTCGCCAATTTTTTACAGTTGAGTGTCGTTCTCAATTTTTGACGTCATTCGCATATCAGTGTATAGAACGCTGAAATAATGCATTAAGTGTTGAATATGTTTTGAAAATGCATTGAAAATTGAAGAATTTGAAGGATATCAGTGTATAAAACGCTGAAATAATGCATTTAGTGTTGAACATAATTTGAAAATGCATTGAAAATTCTATAAAATCAGCGTTCTATACACTGATATGCGAATGACGTCAACAATTGAGAGTGAGCAAATTTCGAGAGAGTAAAAGGCTCAAGTGGCGGTACCTTGTATTATTATACCATGGTACGAGACTTAAAAAAATTAGTTAATAGCAGCTGGTTGTTGGAAGCGATTCGTCTATAATTGACAAAATTAGAGATCACTCATTTTCTGAAAAACAATTGGAAGTTTTTACAGGTCTTACGTTTGAAAAACTGTATAAACTAAGTGAAATGTTAACGTCGATGATTCAATTCAATTCAATTCAATTAATCGTAATGTTACTGAAGCTCTTGTCATTTTTATACTCCTGAATATTATTATAAGTTTGTCATGAAGTTTGTAACACACAGAAGGAGACATCGTAGACTACATAAAGTATATATATTTGTGATCTGCTTGATAAGACGAGTTGATTAAGCCATGACCGTCTGTCCCTCAGTTTTTAAGCTAGAGAGCTGAAATATTGCACATATGTTTTTTTTTTACCATACGCAGTTGGTTTGTCGGAATCAGCCGAATCGGACTAGAAAGGGAGGAACCACCCATACAAACCCCCCTTTAAATTAAAGTTCTTATTAGAAAAAGTTGTTTGTTTTTTGACCATGTTTTGATCAACCATGTAAATTTCATGATTCTAGGGTTACCAGCAGGGGTATCTGTTGAAATTACATGGTCACCCTATACAACGTGTATGCTCTATTGTTATCTCACTCTTCGAGTGTTCTAAGCTTAGCAACACATATTCTTAATCGTAGCTTTATATCGACTGCACGTGTGTACATAACTTAGGTTATTATCATTTCATTTAGTTTCTTTTTACAATAAATATACATTAATCAGGTTATGGGCCCAGTTATCCAACAGTGAAAATATTGTAAAAAGCGTCAATATAACCATGTCGTCACTATATTCTATTGACAAACTTGATGATACCAATTATGAATATTGGTCTGTGCAGATGCGTAGTGTGCTCGTACACGGCGGATTGTGGAAAGTGGTTCAAGGCGGAACCAAGCCAGACAATCCAGAAAAACTTTCGCAATGGAACACTAACGACGAAAAGGCGTTAGCAACAGTAATGCTGAGCGTAAAGTCGACACAACTACATTACATCAAAGACTGTAAGACTTCTTCAGACGCATGGTTGAAGCTACAGGAACGGTACAGGCCTAAAGGTCCCATCCAGAAGATTACCTTATACAAGAAGCTGCTTAATATAAGGTTATCGGTTGACGAGGACATTGTGGACTTCATAAACACGTTTAGCGCAATTACGGAACGATTGGTAGAGGCAGGTATTTTCATCCAAGAAGAATTGCTCCGTATAATCCTCTTAACAAGCTTACCAAAATCGTTCGAGAGTTTTGTTATTGCAATGGAAACGCGGGATCAGATACCAGCCTGTAGTGCAATCAAACAGAAACTTCTGAGTCGGAAAGACGTAAAGCGCAAGAATCGATTGAATATGACACACATCAACAAGCGTTCAATGTTCGTTCGTCGAACAAAGGGAACAAGAAGAAGGTGGGGAAGACGTTCAAAGGGAAATGCTTCATATGTGGAGAAAGAGGACACTATTCGAGTCAATGTGAGAAAAAGCAGGCGAACAAAAGTAAAGAGGAAACTTTAAGTATCGTCAGTTTGATGAGTCAAACATGCAATAAAAACAGGTCAAGTTTTAATATCGACAGCGGAGCTACATCACACATGTGTAATAATCGTAATATGTTCGATAATTTGGAAGAGCATGAGGAGGATATTTGGTTGGCAGCAGATCGAACAGTTCGAGCAGTCGGTCGTGGAGAAGTATTATTTAAAACCAAAGAAAATAAAAATGTTCGACTCAAGAACGTTTTATATGCACCAGAATTGAATGCGAACTTTCTATCAGTGAGCAAAGCAATTGAAAATGGCAAGACAGCCAAGTTCACCAAGAATTATGCGCTGATTCTCAATGAACAGAAGGAAATCATATTGAAGGGAATAAAAGCAACGGCTTATACATTGTTGAAGAAAAATCAGAATCTTTGTGCGCAGTAAGTAATATCCAAACATGGCATAACAGATATGGGCATCTTAATTATGACAGTCTGAAAGAATTACAACATAAGCAAATGGTGACAGGTATGAAACTGAAGAAATATGATAAATTTGTTTGCAATACATGTTTGATGAGTAAAATTCATAGTCTACCTTTTCCTCAGAAATCAGAACGTAGATCGGAGAAGTTATTAGAGCTAATTCATTCTGACGTATGCGGACCTATTAATATACCATCTATAGGAGGTTCAAGATATTTTCTTACCTTCATAGACGACAAATCAAGATTCATGACGGTTTATTTTCTTAAATCAAAGAGTGAAGTATTAGACAAGTTCAGACAATACCAGTTGCAAGTCGAAGGACAGACACGTTGTAAGGTATTGGCGCTACGCAGTGACAACGGAACGGAATATATAAACCACGAATTTGATGCGTATTTACAAGAGCATGGTATACGACGCGAGCTGACTGTTTCCCACACACCACAAGAGAACGGGGTGGCGGAACGAGCAAATCGGACGATATGTGAAATGGCAAGATGTATGATTTTGCATGCTGGAGAGAACCAAAATTTATGGGCTGAAGCTGTATCTACGGCAGCATATATAAGAAACAGATGTCCAACAAAGTTGTAAGCCGACAAAACCCCTTATGAAACGTGGCATGGAAAGAAACCAATAGTGAAGCATCTAAAGATTTTTGGATGTACTACCATTGCCTTGGTCAAAAATACACGCGGTAAATTTGAAGCCAAAGGAAAGGATTAAAAAAAGGTAGGATATTCATCAACATCAAAGGCGTATAGGTTGTATGATCCGGAGACACGATAAATTGTGACGCATAGAGATGTTATATTTAACGAGAACGAATTCAAGGTAAACGAATTCAATAAGAGTTGTAATGAACCTGAAAACAATGTGCTCAAACCATACCTTGACAAATCAGAAAGCAAGCAACAAGATATAACTACATTTACAAACGACAATGATGAACTAGATCTACTAGACGAATATACTGAAAAAGAAATTCTTCACAATATCATCAATGAGGAGGAGTCTTCAGAGAGTGATTCTGCAGAAGAAGAGACACGGAAAGTTGGTCCAGGTAGGCCAAGAATTATACGAAACGGCAAGAGGGGTCATCCGTGCAAACAGTATAATATGCTAAACATCGCTGTTGATAAAAAGATTCCAGTTAACGTAACAAAAGCATTATCAAGCGAAGATCGTGATCTGTGGCAAAAAGCAATGCAAGCTGAAATATCTTCAATCGAGAAAAACAAAACATGGTCGTTGGTCGAGCTACCAATAGGTGAAAAAGCGATAAAATGTAAATGGGTTTTTACCCTGAAGCGCGACGAAAAAGGTAATATCGAACGATACAAAGCACGACTTGTAGCAAAAGGGTGTGAACAGCGGTTTGGAATCGACTATAATGAAACATATTCACCAGTAGTTCAATATGCTACAATAAGGATGCTCATGTCTTTAGCAGTTGAACAGAAGATGCATCTACATCAAATGGATGTGAGCTCAGCATTTCTACACAGCAAACTAGATAAAGACATATACATGCAGCAACCAGAAAACTTTGTGAACGTTGATAACCCAAGAATGATCCTAAGGCTACAAAAGGCAATATACGGCCTTAAGCAGTTTGGACGTCAATGGAACATAAAACTTGATGAAGTCCTTAAACGCATCGGATTTGTGGCATGCAAAAACGAACCGTGCTTATACAAAATGAACGAAAACAACAGATTAGTTTTGATTGCAGTTTACGTCGATGATTTAATAATCGCAAGCAAGTATAAGCCAGAATTATTAGAAATAAAAGCACGCATCGCTGATGAATTTGATGTTGTAGACAAAGGTCAGTTACATCATTTCCTGGGCATTGAAGTTGATCGCACTGAAGAAACTGGAATAATCAAATTGAATCAAGGACAACACATTGAGGACAGCTTAAACGACATGGAATGGAAGAATGTAAGCACGTGGCAGTTCCTTTGGAACCAGGATTTTAGGTGAAGTGTAACGAACAGTTTCGTAAAGCAGACATAAACATTTGAAATACCGATACCGATATTTATTTGTGTGCATGTCGCTGAGCTTTTGCTGCTATATGTCATATAAATCAATACGTTGACCAAATTATTTCAATTATCAATTATAATATGCTTTCAACACTTAAATTGCTTCTTCAATAATGAAATAAATGAATAATATTTTACACAACTCTAGTAATTATTTTAAAACTTGATTTCCAAAATTTTCTGCAGCAGTTTCACTTCTATAGTGTTCTTATATATGTGAAGCATATTACTTTTTTTTTACCATACGCGGTTCATTTGTCGGAATCAGCCGAATCGTACCACTAGAGAGGTACAAACACCCTTTAAATTAAAGTTCTTATTAGAAAAAGTTTTTTTTTTTGACGTATCGAACTGAAATTTATAACTATAAGTTTCTGATCTATGTCCATTAACCGTGTAAGTTAAATGGTCCTAGGGTTACCAGGAGGGGTACCTCCCATAGAAACCCCCATTTAAAAAAAGGTTTTTATTTGAAAAATTTTTTGTTTCTAAACTTATCGAACTGAAATTTGGACGCTATAAGTTTCTGATCTATATTCATCCACCATGTAAATTTCATGATTGTAGGGTTAGCAGGAGGGGTATCTCTCATACAAACCCCCATTTAAATTAATGTACTTATTAGAAAAAAGAGAATTTAGTGATGCTAAGAAAGGAAGGGTGGATGCAACTCGGAGGAGCGTGAAGAGTATTCCATCTTTGGCATAGCCAATGATAGCCTACTTTCTGGTTTTTTTTTTTTTGACTATTGATAGTTTTTTTTTAAACCATCGAAAACTACCGATGGTAATACTATCGATTCTTTGACACCTGTGAGCAGCTTGAAACTGAAGTGCAACTTAAAAAAACATATTTTAGATTTGTCTTTTGCATAATCTTATAGATTCTCATAAGTACTATCAATGGAGTTTAAGTCTATGTCAGGCGTTATATTGATTAAAAATCCGGGCAGTTAGTATCGCTACACTACCGTTATTGTTTTTGCGTTAAAACGTTTTTCATGTAATATTATTATTACATAGTATAAAACAAATTCGTAATTCAAAATTATTTGGATGGGGAGAAGTTCTAAACCAGGCAACGATCGTTTTCCTGTGAACCTTATTATGATATTACAGTAAGCTATTGTTAATGAGTATTAACTTTATTATATTTAACGCAGGGTAATCAGCGCTGGCCTTAACCACCCAGGCGCCGCACTCAAGTCAATCATTTGGCGCCCTTTATTATATGATATGACTTATGTATAATTTTATATGAAAATAATAAAAGAAGTTAATGTTGGTTTTCGATGCGTCCTGCTAGTCAAGCAATGGACGATCACTGAACGACTTAATGATAGCAGGACCAACTCTCCAACCAACCTTGTTCGAAATACTTGTGAGATTTCGATTTTATAGATACGAGTATGCACCCTCATCAGATATAACTAAAATGTATCGACAAATTTTGCTGGTAGAAGATGGTCGAAATCATCTGAGCCAATACAAGTTTTACGTTTGCGTACTGTTACTTATGGCACAAGTTCCGCTCCGTACTTGGCTGTGCGCTGTTTATACCATTTGGCAGATTTGTTAGGAAAGGAGTACCCTTTAGGGTGCCAGTCGTTACAGAGTAATTTCTACATTTGTTAGGAGGATCAAATTCGATAGAATAGCTTTGTGAGTGTAAGACGCAACTAACAGCTATTTTGAATACTGGCAGATTAGAGCTTTATAAGTGGCGTTCATATTGTCCAACTTTTATAGATGAAACAGAAGACCTAGGAAACCTGTCAATAATTGGACCAGATTGTTTAAAGACATTAGGAATCAACTGGAATAGAATAAGTCTGATTTTTCTTATATGGCCAAATATGCAACGACAATAACGAAGCGATCGGTGCTGTCGGAACTATCACAAATGTTTGATCCTTTTGATGGCTGAATCCTTTGGTGGTGCTAGGAAAGATTTTTATGCAACAGCTTTGGTTACTGAAAGGTTAGTGGGATGAAGAATTGCCACCTGAAATTCAAAACCAATGGAACACCTTTCGAGGAGAACTAAAAGAGGTGGATAACTATACAGTACCTAGGGCAGTTGTTTCTTGTGCTGAGATTTCTTCTATTGAACTCTGTGGATTTTCTGAGGCTTCGCAAAGAGCTTACGGTGGCGTTGCTTACTGTAGGGAAATTGATAAGTCACGGAGAGTCTACGTAAATCTTATCGCCGCGAAGTTGAATTTGGCTCCAGTATAGGTCACGTCGTTGCCCAGGTTAGAGTTGAACATGGCATTTTCAACAGTGCAATTGGTTGATAAAATTCAAGCGTGTTTGCCTATGCCGGTGCATAAACGAAACTGTTTCACAGACTGAACTATTGTATTAAATTGGCTGTCCTCACATGCAAGTCGTTGCTAGCGGATGCTATCTGCAGAATGAGCAAAGCAAGGTCAGCATTTGGCCGGCTCAAACCAATATGGGCAAGTTCCCAAATTTCTAAACGCACAAAACTTCGAATATTCTCCGCATGTGTGAAATCAACGCTACTATACGGAATCGAAATATGGCTGATCTCAAATTCTATCACACAGAGACTCCAAGCTTTCATCAAGAAGTGTTTAAGGATTATATGCAGAATATTCTGGCCGAACACTATTTCCAACGAGGCATTATGGCGTCTAACAAAGGAGGACCCAATTTTTAAGCAGATAAAGCGTAGAAATTGGCGGTGGATTTTCCACACGCTAAGGAAACAACCAGATAGTATTGCGAGAATGTCACTCGTGTGGAACCCGCAAGGGAGAAGAAGCCGCAGCCGGCCAAAGATCGCCTGGAGAAGATCAATCCAGCGTGAGCTTGCTGATGTCAACATCACATGGGATGGCGCAAAAACAACAGCCCAGTATCGTGCGCGATGGAGAAGCCATGTAGAGGCCCTATGCTCCAAATAGGAGTGGACAAGAAAAGGAAAAAAAGAAGGTGAGCAGCCAACCGTTGAATGGCGTTCATCAGAGGAATTGGCGGTTGAACGGCGTAAATCCACATCCATTTTAATTGGATCAGTCTCTTATAGCCATGATGACATTGTTTCGAATTGTAAGTTTGCAAATTCATTTCTCAAATTGAATAGAGTCTTTGCTTTAATTTATCGCTCTCCATGATCACAGTCCATAGGGTTTCTGGTTTAGGGGCATTAAAGGTTCATAAATGGAAGGTGGCTTAGCTTTTATTGTTTATAACATCCAGAACGTATGCTTTACCCACGAAAACTTGAACAAAAGGCATATTAATCAAATCTTCAAAGATGCAAATTCTTTGGTGTTCGGCTGTCCCAAGCGGAGTTACCATTTTCAGTTAAATACTCAATTTTGCTTCCTAAGAATCATAATGTTGTTAAGTCTCTTGTAGTGCATACGCAGAGGTGCAAGCATTAAGTGCCTTTGTTCGACATTTGTTGTAATTCCCAACATTTTGGCATAAAATATACGGATGTAATTACAGAGCTGAAACTTGGCACATTAAATAGTAAGGTCATATAAAAATAACACTAAATTTGAGGCCGATTTATTTTTATTTTGATTGGACCACTTACTTAAATATAAGCTTGGCAATAATGGACCCAATAAATCCATTGCTCGATGAAACATATTCGTGACATTATTATTTTTCCGTGAATGGCGTAACCTATCTCGTTTGTAAAATTTGTTTCGAGCTTGTTATGCATTTTCGCCTAAGCATCCGACAAGCACTACTGACGCCGAAATTATTTGATAACCATGTACCAAAATTTTGTGAACATTGGGCGACATTGGATGCCACAGATATTTGGCTAAATACGAAAGTCTTGAAATTTAAGTGGACTTATTTGGTATTCACATGAAATGGCTATTAACACTGTTTGAAACCTTTGTAGGACATCAACATTAAACTGAAATACAGACGCAAATAATTTTATCTTTAAGAATCCTCTCCTTGCTGTGTTGCAGTCGTTACTATTGCCGTTGCCATTTTGCTTTGGTCGATCTTCCCACAGTTTTTGAGCTAGAAAGCTGAAATATGTTTCTTTTTTACCATCAAAATCAGCCTAATCATACCACTAGGGGTGGTACCTCCCATACGATCAAACATTTAAATTAATATTCTTATTAAAAAAAGTTTTTTGTTTTTTAACGTATCGAACTGAAATTTGGACACTAGAAGTTTCTGACCCATGTTCATCAACCGTGTAAATTTCAAGATCATAGGGGTATCATAGGGGTATCTCCCATACAAGCCACCATTTAAATTAATGTTCTTATTAGAAAAAGTTTTGTGTTTTTTGACTTATCGAACTGAAATTTGGACACTATAAGTTTCTGACCCATGTATATTTCAAGATACTAGTGGTACCAGGAGGGGTACCTCCCATACAAACCCAAATTTAAAAATGTACATACAAAACTGTATTGTGCCCCTCAAACTGTGTTCACATTTGATACTCGAACTATGTTCTTTACTGATACTCAAAGTGTGACAGAGAGAATATAGTGATGCTAAGAAAGGAAGCACATTTGATATCTGGCATTTGTCGCCGTTCGGTTGGATGCCACCCGGAAGATCGTGAAGAGTATTATATCTTTGGCATAGCCAACGATAACCTTCTTTCTGGTTTAAATATGGGTTTGTATGCGAGGTACCCCTCCTGGTAGCTTTAGTATCTTGAAATGTTCTTATTAGAAATTTATTATTATTATGGTTAGAGATTAATTTGAAAATCACCATTTAGAAATAATACGTAGGAAAAATAATAATGAGCAAGAGTCACACCCATCATATTATATGTTCCATTGCAGAATACATTAATTTTTGGGAAGGTAGTACACAATAACTTTAAAGATATCATAAAATATCCTTTAAGTTTACTTTATTTGTAAAATGAATTCAAATATGAACATTTTCATCTTCGAATAGAATTATGATGGCAAGTCTTCCCTTAAAAGAGATTATGATCATTTTCTAGTTTCATTCGATGAAGATTCAGCGAAATGTTGGTCGTTGGAAGGATAAGAACAAATCGATAAAAAAAAATCTGAAATTTACTTATTCTCCTTGTGTCCTTCATATTTGCATATCATTTCTTTTTTTATTTCTCTTGTAATACTCTTAATGTATCTCAACCTCTTATCGTATATATTATATACTATATACAAATATATTTTATGTATTGTATTTATCCCTTCTGCGTTAAGTCATTGAATACATTTAATTTGCTACCGAAAATTCCCACAGAGAAACACATAAGCAAAAAACTTCAGAACGTCTTGAGACTACAGTCGAAAGTAGTAATTGTTCAGTTTGTCCTTGGGATGAGGCAACCAGCGCTCTATCAACTGCAAGCGCTCTTAAATCTGCAATCACAATGGATATCGGTGCATTTGCTGCTACTGCTGCACCACAAGTAAATCCATTATTATCGATCTGTCCAGAGGAGCAGGATGCAACAATCAGAGAACTAGTGGGCGCTGACGCTATAAAATCAAACAATCAACGACTAACAAGGTGGATAAGTTCATTAAATTCATTTTCGACCAACTTATTCTATATGTAATTATTATTGAAGCACTACGTCTGATATAAATGAAAATAGCGATCGTATGCAACGAAATGTGGGTATACAGCATCAGAGCACTGTCGATAGCGGGGAAGCTGGCATGAAACGTATAATTCCGAACTTAACCGAACAACGAAGAGCATCTGTGTCATTTACTTCAAGGTAAGCATATCTTCTTATCTTCGATTAAAGGAAGTTTTATTTATAATTAATTAATGATTGTAATAGTAGTCGTCTCTTGGATTATCAGTTTGGAAGGTCATCTGCTACGTCGACAAATATAGTATCAGAAGCATTAGCAACAATGGCAACAACAACAACAACAACAACAACATTGACAATGCAGTCGGGCACAGTTCGTCAGAGCCAAAGTTCGAATACATTTCAGCAGATTCGAAGCCAAAATCAAACTACTGCTAACGCATATTTCCAATTACCATCTTTCTTTTATAAAACGATAGACGCAAAAACAAGAAAAATATCGATTAGATCTATATCCTCGGACACACATAATGACACGACAACAACAGCTAAAAACCTAACACTAGCAACAGATTCAATATCTAAGATTGGTGTCGAAGAAGAAGTGTACAAACTACATTTGGAAGATACACAAAGCACAACTCAGTTAACATCGGGTCTTCCGAAAGGAACGACGTCCCTGCCCTTTACAAAGATATCGTCACCACCCAATGAAAGCAATGCTACTGGTGCTGCTACTGAAATATATATTACAACCTTATGTAATCCCTCCGCGGAATATATGACCAAGAACGTTAAGGGAAATCTGGAGGAGAGTACCAATGCAGAAATGCTTCCATCACAAGAACAAATGAATATCAGTAAGGCCAGAGACAACTCCAACGAAAATACTACAGAAGTCTTGCCTTTGATCAAAGAAATTCAAATTGAATTGATTGAGACAATCAAACATGATGATAATGAATGTAACCAAAATCTAAAACTGCAACAACCAGAAGTTCTGATCACTGTACCACCTATAAATCTAATGACATCGGTTAGCACATATATATCGACACCAGCCAGAGGCACAACCATTACTCTAGGTTCAGCTATATTAGATGAAAACAAATTTACCGAAAAAGCTAAATTACAAATAGGGGAAGATGTCGATGGCTACACAGCAGCACCCGAAGAATTATCACCGACAACTGATGAGTATCAAGAGGGCTTGCAATTCGATGGAGATGATCGAGATGTGTATGATTACGATATCGTTGATACAGATACACAAATTGGTGATTATATTCCACCAGCACCGACTCCAGCGCCATCAATAGCGCCTTTAGCAGAACTTGACGTAGATACTGTTGACGATGAACTGGGAGAAGAAATTGTAATAGAAGCTGGCGCAATAAGTATTTCTACTCCTGCACTGGTTTCTAGTGTCGCTGGTGATTGCCCTGGTACTTGTGTTAGTGGTGGTGCTGGTGCAGTTATGTGCACTGAAATTAAGTATATTTATGAGGAGGCGACACAAAGTAATATCGAAGAGACACGGCGACGTCGTAAAAAACGCAATTTGGAAATCAAAAAAATTAGCTCACTTGATAAAGACAAGGAAAAATATAAGGGGAAGGAAAAGGAGAAGAAAAAGGAGAAAGTTTGTGAAAGTGTTATTTCTTTATGCGCTGCTGGTACTGAAGATTCCACCGATCGTAACACAATTTGTCCTTGGGAAGATGAGTAAGTAGTTTAGTAAAGTAAAGTTTGTAGTTAACACTTTTTTTTTATTATAACGGTTTTAATCTTTTTTAGAAACCTTGCCACCAGCGATGACACTTTTGTCAAGACTTATGCAACTCTTGGGTACTTATGAATAAAGCCAGAGAACCTTTTTAAATAAGAGGTCAATAAGATACTAAAACTGAAACACCGTAAAAATTATAAAAAGAAGCAGATAAGATGGATGGATCACAGATTGAATTCATAAAAATGCTGGGCAATTCAAATGAAGTTGCGAAAGTGCAAAAGCGAAATATTTAAAACATATAAAATTTAAAATAATAATAATAAAAATAAATAGAATTGAATTTATTTAAACTACAAAATCTAAACAAAAAATCTTATAAAAACAAATAAAACAAAACGGTTTTATTGCTGGAAAAAATATGTAGACTGTCTTTCATCTTTTGGTGCTGTTGTCGAATATTTTATGCATTTGACATACTTATGTATGTACTTGTCACATGCATATTTAATATCGTTTTGAAAATTGGTAATTGATAATGCATTGTTAAACAATGTTGTTGACTTAAATTATAGATTTGAATTTATATGTTATGTAGAGTGATTTAAACAGTTTTTTTATCAATCCGTCTATTGCCAATATGAATAGATTAGTTGGTTTACCCACTATTGAGCATGCAAAGTTTAACCCTCAAAGGCTCTGTTTGCTCAAAAATTGATTTTTTTATTCTTGTAGTTGTCTGTACTACAATGCAGTAACTCTTCAGGTACTGATATTAGCAAGGATCCAATTAGCATATGACCTGGTGATATTGCTTTAGCATCGTTTGGATCATCCGACATTGGAGCAAGTATGTTGAGAATGTACTATCGCCTCAACTTCGATGAACAGCGTTTGCTCTTCTAGTAATAAATTCGCATTCTTTACAACTAATGTTTTCACTGACTTCACGGCTGCCTTCCAGAGTCCACCAAAATGTGGTGGTCTAGGGGGGATTAAACTAAATTCAAAGTTTTCACAATTAAAGTACAAATGTAAGTTATCGACTGTTGAATTGTTGAACATTTGCGATTTGAACTCAGCTGGCTTTGAGGTTGCACCAAAAAAGTTTGTTTCGTTATCGCATAGGATTTTCTGAGGAATACCACACCGACTGACAAATCTCCGTAGGCCGAGGAGGAACGCATTTGTCGATAATTCTGCTTTCAACTCGATGTGTATCGCTTAAGAGGCGAAACAAACAAATATTGCGTAGCTGATCTGCTGGAAGTTGACCTATAATTTGATACGAAGACTGCTGTATGTATACTACGATTCTCCAAAAATTGATACATAATTCATTTGACAATATATGCAACATGTCTCCTGGGGAAAGTGATACATCTGGCTTTATTTTTCTCATTGGTATATATATATGGCAACTCCAAATTAGAAATCTCACCACGATCGAAATTAGAGGATCTCACCACACTATTGTGAATTAAGTTTTTACTATTTCGAATAAGTTTTTACCATTGTGAATTGAAAATTATTTTAGAATAGACACGTGTTAATGATTAGAGAGGTTAAGTGAATTCTATTTTGATACCAGACAGATTGCTACGTATTAAAGTTAATGAAACCTTAACAACATTAAATAATCTGAAATTAAAAAGAATAAATAAACCAACCTAGCAAACACCAACCAAATTGGTGACCCTGCTGAACAAAGCAGTATGCCCGACGATAAAGCTGGCGCAATAGGTGCTGCCGGTACCACTTCAATACTTACAACTACACAAGACAGTGAGGTGGACATGGTGCACTCGAGTTTGCCGATACCACAAATGAGCAGCACTAACATCGAGGCTTGGTTCACCTCCATGGACTTTTGGTTTATCGCATCTGGAATGAGAGACGACCGTAAAAAACAGCACCCATACTAGCAGTGCTGGACACAAACATCATCGAGCAACTAAGCGATATGATTGCGGCATTGCCGACCACCAAACGTTTCGAATACATTTTGCAGACAGTGAACAACGCCGTCTTAATAGACTATTGTCTGAACTACCTCTTGGAGATAGAAAACCATCGGATTTATATTTTGAGATGAAGCGAGTGGCAGGGACTACTTTAAGTGATGCAGCAATAAAAGGCTTATGGACAGAGAGCCTCCCTGAAGTTGTTCAGCCAGTGGTTGCAGCATCTTCTAGAACTCCCGCAGAATTTGTGAAGATAGATATTACTAGACGCCCATTGTGCGGCACTGCTACCAACGCAATCGTTGTCCATCGAATTGAGACTAAAGGGCAACCGGTACACTCTCACCCAAGACGCCTTTCACCGGAGAAATTAGCAGCCGCCCGAGCCGAATTTGAGTTTCTAATGAAAGCTGGAATTTGTCGTCCTTCAAGTAGCAACTGGTCGAGCCCTTTACACATGGTTAAAAAAAGTGATGGCACCTGGCGTCCATGTAGTGGTTACCGCGCCCTAAACGCACAAACACTACCAGACCGCTATCAGCTACCGTATTTAACGGATTTTATGAGGAATTTGTATGGTAGGGTGATATTTTCACAGATAGATTTACAAAAAGCTTTTCACCAAGTACCTGTTCATAAGGACGATATTCCGAAGACAGCCATTACTACACCTTTTGGTTTGGATTGTGTTTTTCTTACATTGACGACATTTGTGTTGCTTCTTTCTCGCCTGAACAACACCGCAAAGACCAACGAGATGTTTTCCAACGCTTACGAGACAACAAACTTACAATTAACCTAGGGAAATGCGAAAATAAAAAAGAGAACTAAAATTTCTAAGTCACTTAGTCGACTCAAAAGGAATCCAGCCCATGCCAGAGAGAAAAGATATTATCAGCAATTTTCTAAAACCTGCATTGGTGAAGGACCTTAAAACTTTTTTAGCTATGTTAAACTTTTATCGCAAGTTCTTGCCAAACGTAGTTTCATACCAACAAGTTCTTCGAGAGATCACGCCAGGTAACAAAAAAAATGATCGCACGCCACTTGCTTGGACCGCGGAAGCCGAACACGCTTTTTAACGGTGTAAGGAAGAGCTGGCTAATGCAACATCACTCGTTCACCCAGAACCCAAAGCTCAACTAGTGCTTCACACGGATGCCTCAAACACATCTGTAGGCGCCGCACTACACCAAAATCTCAACGGTATTCTTCAACCATTGGGTTTTTACTCAAAGGTACTTTCCAAGGCCCAGCGTAACTATAGCACATATGCTCGAGAATTGACTGTGATATACCAAGGCGTATGACATTTTCGCTACATCGAGGGGCGCAGATGTTGCATCGTCACCGACCACCGTCCGTTAATCTACGCTTTTTGTCAAAAGCCATCATCATTTTGTTGAACCCGAACGTAGATGCAACATCCGTATACTCTTTCTGAAGCATCTGCAAAACCATGTATTTAACGCAACTCATTTGGTGAAGTGAATTTAAATCGTAATTCATTCAGGTTTCTTGAATCTGAACTTCGATTGCCGTATCCCAATCAGTTCCCTTCAATGTTATGTCCTGAATGAAGATTTAACACGGAATTATCACAGGGGTTATAAGACCTAACAAATCGAATATCGTGCAACTGTTAACAAGATGGTTCGTCAAATGAGAGGTTCTCCTGACTCAAATTGGTAGGCAAACACAAAAACATCTAGATTGGGTTGCCAAGCGATGCCAAATGTTCTTGTAGTTTCATGATCATCAAGAACAAAGAATCTTCTAATGTTGCTACTAATTTATTTGAATTACTGCTTAACTTTGTCAGTGCTCCAGTTAGAAGTGTTATTATCTCGTCCTTCTTTCTTTGCAGCTAATCCTCCTGATCGGACCCAGGCCCCATCTACGTAAAAGTCATTGAGAAAGGCATCACTACCGAGTTGAAATTCAGACCCGTAAGAATTTACTTTGTGGCGCAAAGCTGTTATTGCTAGAAATGGAGCTTATTAGGTCTCCATAATATTAATTGAAACTACCTATCCCGTTTATCCATTATGAACTGACAAAACATTTTCGAAATATCCCCTATTAATGCGAATCTGTGTAAACGGAGTGAAAGTAATGAAGTTATTAATTCTGGCTGTATGGTTGGTCCCACCATTAATAACTCATTCCAAGATCGTCCTGAAGTGCTCCTTGCCAATGCGTCGAAGACTACGCGTAGTTTTGTTGCTAGGCTCTGTGGCCCTAACACACAATAATGTGGTATGTAAAAATGAAGCTTGTTCATTTCTACATTCGAAACCAACGACATATGGTCGAGAGCTATGTACTCGTCCACAAATGCCTCTCTCAAATGATCATCACGATCTAGTTTCCTTTCTAAGTATTTGAATCATTTCATTGCCATGTCAAACGAGTTTCCTAGTTGAACTGCTGACTCTTTGAATGGCAACCTGATTTGCACACGTCCATCAATTCGCAGTTCCACTGTTCTGCAGAAGTACTCTTCGCCATCAACTTCTTCTTTTGTTAAGTTGGATGCATTTGTTTGGTGGTCTTCAATTCTCCAGAATCTTTCCACAAACCCGATCAATTCACATCTATTTGGTTCAGCTGTTTGAACGAAATGGCACAACTGGACTTCATGTGACCCAGTGAGTACTATGTTACCTCCGATTATCCAGCCATATGCAATATTGAGTAGCCATGACTGGTTCTCGTATAGCATCAAAAAAAACCTTCATTGTTAATCAGAATGTCGATTTTCGAACATGAATAAAACTGTGGATCAGCCAGTGTTATGTTTGATGGTAGATTCCATTTTGTGATTTTGACACTTTCCTGCGATTGCTTTGCAAAAATTATATTTATCACCGCGAATGTTGATGGCATTCAAAATCAGTGCATCGAGATCGAAGCGTTGTGAACACGTTACATTTCACCTTCTGCCTAACATCGGACAAACCGCTAATTTCTTCATATACCCTTTGTTTGTCAAATTGCAAACGCTTAGCAGTTTCTTCCGTAATGAAATTGTTCTCAGAACCAGAATCAAGTAAGGCACGAACTAAGTGAAGCTGTCTGAATCTGTCCTTTATTCTCGATACATTCACGGAAAATCAGTTCACCGTTGTCATATCTTGCCATCATTCCCATGCCTTGCTGTAGTTGGTTTCTGTAAATTGGAACGATGGCACAACTTAAAGTGCTGGTGCAGACAAGACCAAGTAGTTAAACTTTTCAATGACTGGAATAGAAGCATCGCTATGCACCAAGTTTGTACACGAACTTTCGAATTTTTTAAAATTGATGCACTGAAACTAGGCAACTTAAATTTTCTGCTTACGTGTCTTTGACCAGTTGACTTTGTGGAACTTAGTAGTATTGAGCTATGTTCATTGCTGTGACGCTTTTCTAATAATGCGAGGATTTTTACTTTTGCAGCAATGAGCAACTCATCTAGTTCGGCTCGACAAGCATCAATGATTTCCAAGTTTTCAATCTGTGTTTGAATTTGTATCAGTTGACGATAGTGCGACTCCAGAATGTTTAGTCTGCAATCCAAAACATTGGCTTCCTCTTTGACACCATCAGCAATGACGTTCCGTTGTACGTTTTCAATGTGATTCTCAGTCATCGTACGTTTGACACGCAGCTTTGATTCCCTTAAGGTCGTGTCGGTAGTACTCATGTTGTCTTATTCGGTATTGACCTAACTTGTAGTAACACTATGACTTATGTATCTAACAATTCGATTGAGAATTTGCTTTAATATTGCTTTTTAATTACACTGTGCGACAAAAAAAAAATATTACTATTTTTATTAATAAAATTAATAAAAATGAAAAATAATATGATTTTTGATTGATAAGTACCATTTTTTCGCTCTCTGTACTGATTTAATTTAACATAACTTTTAAAAGTAACGTGTTAGAAGAAAACAGTTAACTTTCCCGTGTTCAGCATGTCCAAATTAATTAAGAATAGGTGTTTTCATTAATGTAATAAAATTATTTTTTTTTTGTCGCACGGTGCAATCTTCACTAGTAATCACAGAATCATTTAACATTTTCGTGTTCAGCATGCCCAAATTAATAAAGAATAGGTGTTTTCATTAATGGAATAAATTTTTTTTTTTTTTTTTTCACAGTGTTATTACTATAGCATATAATAGTAATAATAATATAAGGCATATATTCGTATAAACTCTTAAATACTACCTTGTGATCTAAGGAATTTGTCAACCTTTGGTTCTTCTTTTGAAAACTCTAATTAGTAGCAGACTGTTATTTTATGATGCTACCTGAACTGTCATCATTTATGAAGGTCATAAATGTTGGTGTTACTTATACTTCCTTTTTTTATATGAATTCTTAATCTTAATTATATATATCTGAATTTTATGATATGTCGCGCCGTCGCCCTGACACCAGCGCCATCGTGGCAGCAACCATGTTCATTTCTGAACAGTTTGTTTGTATATTGTAATGTGAGATTAATGGATGATCGCTATCCTGGTGTGTGTACTATCCTGTGTGGAATGGACGAAAATGTAGCTGGACGTATATGTATCTCTCGTATATACTACACTTCACTTTTGATGCCTCACTTCTTTTATATCTTTTTAATCACTGTAATACATGGACGATAACTTACCTTTTATTCCATGTCCTGTCACGGTCGCCAAACATGTTTGTTCAAAAATTGATTTCTTTATTCTTGTTGTAAGTTCAATTAAAGAATTCTGATATGTTACAAAACGGTTGTTTAAATTAATATCGCCATATTCAATACAAAGCAAAATTCTACTTCTTCCTCTTTTGATCATGTAAAAAGCTCCTCAAGTCAATGACCTCGAAAATAGTTGCCAACTATTACAATCTGTAAATGCCATCCACAAAATATCCACATTTACGGACTGCCAATTCGGTGACCTTTTTTAGTGCTTTTGTATGCTTTGTTTTGATTCGAATACATTTTGCTTCTTCTTAGCATTTAATGTGTATTCTCCTCCAACAGATTCGTTTGGAAAATTATAGGAGAAAATAAGTCGGATAATTTTATTTTAGGATATATGTTGATCCCTGAATTCAAAATGTGGAAGCTTTCCTTTACCTGTAAGGTGACAAAATGTGAGTAAGTGCCTCAAGGTACTCTTGGGGCTTTGAGTGGAAAATAATGAGTTGCGAATGCGGTTATCTTGCTAAGTTTAATTTAATTTTTTATAAAACAGTAAGTTTAAAGCCTCGGTCCCTATAGCTTAATATGTAAGTTACGTGTAATTTGTAATTGCACCGTAATAATATATAATTATAACATTTTATGTTTCAGTATGATATTCATAGAAACAGTTGTTGTTGGCTGTGCAGCATAAGTGCAGATTGCATTTTGTGCAAACACACTGTGTTTGTAACTTTTTGCAGTGTTTGCACCATTTTTTTCCATGGGCCCTTGGTTTAGCTTGTCAAACTACAAATCAGAAATTGGATGTTGTGACCTTCCACCGAGTTTTAGACCTGAAAGGGAAACTGTTTTAGAGAGTGGAGACTGTGTTCTCTGATCAAGGCTTGGGCGTCCTGGCATATGCTTGTGTTGTGTTGTTATTACCAAAGCAGCAGGAATCGCTTCGCGAAAATCTGGAAGTTCGATTTTTTCATTTTCTTCCTTTTTTATACGCCTGTATACAATGTAAGCATTTGTTGCTGCCATATCGATCAAGTGGTAAAAAATTCTAGTTATCGCATATCGAGTATTTGCTCTAATGTGAGAATGCCCATAAGCCCATCCATTAGGTCGACGCCGCCCATGTGGCGTTATACGCTCGAATAATTTGCGGGCAATCAACTTCCACGGTTCGCTTAGATTTTCTATCGTATCGTACTGCCTTTGTTACTACATCGTTCGTATGTGTCCTTCCAAATGGTTTAACACCCACATACGTTGGCAGCAAGCTTACGGCCTTTTTGTCTTTCCAAAAAACATTGCTTATTTCAATACCATAAGAAGTACCGCAGGACTCTTGATGGTACTATTGTTTGGTAGTTTGCAATTTGGAATGCGATTTCCATACACTGTACCAACGCTATAAATTTCTTTACCAGGTAGACCGAAGATAGACCATCAAAGACAGTGTGGTATAAGAATTTTCGAAATATACTATGTGGTGCTTCAAAAGTTGTACCGTCTTTGCTAACTGTACAACAATGTTGGCCGAAGCACCAAGATCTGGGTGACCAGGCAAGATCTCGTTATCGCCTGCACCGTTGTAGATCTCGAAACGGTAGTCATACCCAAAAGAATCGCACAGTACAAAAAATTGAATGCCCCACTTGTGTGGCTTATTAGGCATATTTTGACGCAGGTGATGCTTCATTTTGGTTCTGCATATTTGTTCATCGACGCAAAGGCGAGCTTGCTTTGGCACGGAATCAAACCTTTGGTTCAGATGATCAATAATTTCATGAATGCGATAAAGTGGATCGTAGCCCAGTTCACCCTCTTTGATCCGCTTGCTCTCATCTTTGTTTTGATATCTTCGGAAAAAACATGTCTTATGCAAGACAAAGTAAAAGACCCGCTAAAAGCTTTCGAGAGCCCTTAAATATTTTTCATATATTTTGCTGTGTTCGTTAGTAGTAGAAAAAAGAAAGAGGTGTCGTGGGACACCCGTGTAGAGCGAAGCTTCATTCAGAACAAAATTTTTATTTACCGAAAAATTTATGTATTTAATTTTTTTTAACGGGAATACGTCTTTGTTTTTATTTTGGCTGATATGTAAAATGGATATACAGATTGGTGTTGTAGTTACAAAACTATTGCCCACATCCCAAAACTAATTACACCACTCAGTAGTGAAAGGATCAAAGAATTGGTTACGTTGAGTTTTTGCTTTTGTTATTATTGTTGTTTAATGTTTTTTCTTGTTGCTTTACTTTTTGTTTGTTGATCATTATCATCATCATGTTTCTTTGTTGATCACTATCATCATTATGTTTGCAAAACTTTATCATTTCATTTTTACTTATTTACATATACTTCTTTATTGATTGAAAGGCCACAGCAAAGCGTGGCTTGGCAAGGCTAGTATTTGATATTAACATAAAATAAATTTAAAACAAATCATTTTATATATAAAAAGACCTACGAAAAAAAAAATCGGCACAGTGCAGGATTCAAATCCACGACCTTGGTGTGCTAGTCTTAATAATAAATAATAATAATAATAAATAGTAGTAATAAATAAATAAATACATATTAAAAAAAAAAATAATAAAAGATCTACCCAGACTAGGATTCGAACCCACTACCTCCTTGTGCTAGTGTTGCTCTCTAACCACTACGCCATTCAGAACATTGAGTTGCCTTTGCTTAAATAAATAAATAAACAGAAGCTGGTTTTCTGCATGTTGTTGTTGTAAATATTTGAACGAAAAAAATCTGAGGTCTGACGATTTTATTTTTAGCCTCATTTTTTAAATTTTAACTCATGCCGCAACGCACATAAAAAAACTTCGCTCTATAAAATATTCAAATGATATAAAAGCTCTTACTTTTTCTGTTAAGAGATATATATGATAAGTACCTTGAGGTACTATTGAGTGTTACAGGGTTAACTGGCTAGATTGTCTACCCTTGTGCTTTGTCGATGGTAAATGTGCCGTTCGTCCATCATCCAACAAAATGTCAGCAATGCCTGATGATGCAATTGCCAAAGCAGTTTGTTGCAGCGAAATGTAACTTTGCATGGATAAGTGTTATTAAAAACGACTTACCAACTCTGTAACAATATAGTGTGTCAATATAGTTATGTTATTGTGGCAATATAGTTAAAGTCAATATTACTGTAATGTAAATAATTAATAACCCTAAAGGCTGGAACAGAATGGTGAAGCTGAATCTGAAGCCCGAAAAAAGTGAGCAGAAAGCGAATCATCGCTTTTGTTTTGAATATCAATCAGCTGTGCTTATCATTTGAACGGCAGACAGAGAGAGATAGACCCTGTCAATAGATATTATAGAGGGAGGACTGTGGGAGCATTGCTGCTCAAAAACAATCGGTCCTAGTTTAGTAGGTCACCTATTATGTTGTTGTCGTACGTGTGTTGTGGCTACGCGTTAGCATTCAAAATAAAGAAAATAATGCAACCTCGACTTTGGACTCAATAAGCGTAAATGACACACCTGGAACATCTACCAATCAACCAAAGGAGCAATGGAATCCAATATCTAAATCCGACCTGGATCGAAGACATGGAACCTCTCTTAGCATCGCACCGGCACCTCTAAATCAAAGAGCACTACCACTCATCTTCTTTCCAGAATCACATCCAAAAGATTGTTAAAAAAAACATAAAAAAAGACGAACCCCGTAATAAAAATTTAACAAAAGATGCTATCCTGCCTGAGAATCGTACAGACTTATTTAAAAAGTAACCCGAGACTTGGTTTCCGAGGGGTTGTGCATGCTACACTACTGCTTGACAGGGCAGTAGTTCGCTCAATCCTTCGGAGATCATGCCTCTCCTCGGGTACATATTATTATCACTGTAGCTATAATAGTGTGATTTATTCACTCATGCACACCTATGTTATATTATACGTTTTCTTTCTTTTTCCTTAAAATGTCGCTTATAATTGTTCAATCGAATATTCGTGGCTATTTAAACAACTACAGTGAGTTACAAATCATTATTAATCAATATCATCTACATATCATTGCATTACAAAAAACCAACATACACAATGTACAAAACATAGCTATACTCATTACCTTATTCTTACAATCCAAAAATTTTATCAATTTTGCCAAAAATCTGTCTCTCTTTACATGTCCAATTACCCATGGTATCCGATGTCACCAACTGTCCATAAAATATTGGTTCACGGTTTTCAAATAACATCGTCTGTAATCCCAATAGGTTGTCTTGGAGAAAACGGATCAGAAGCACGTAAATATTATAAGCGCGATAGGCGGTCACTTGCTCGACAAAATACTCGCATTAACAATATGTCTGATGTTTTCCAAGGAACAATGGATTCCTCAGATCCTCTTTTATCCAGCTTATTTCTTAATAAAAGACAAGATCAAAGCAAAAATAAAAAGTTGCCAAAAGAAGTCATTGCACTTTTAGAGTCACCAAGTTTTGAAAATGAATCCAAGAACATTTTGCCAGACAACAACAGCTACTCTGATTCTGATGTCGGTTCTGAAAATCAATTTAGTTCGGAATTAGATGTAGATATAGATGAAACTTAAATAATGATTAATTATATTGAAGATATAGAAAATACTTAAGTAAGAACTGTTTTGAAGAACACATTTCAAATCTCCCACACACTTTTCAACACACAATACCCATAATGATGTATATCTTTGCTCTCTGATACTATCTAACTTCGCCACTTAGCAAATCTTAGACGACCTCCATGGAAGTGAACATTTCCAAATCCTTATTACACTATTCAAAAGTAACACACAATATCCAACCCAAATTAAACCTATATTTAAGTTTAATTCAGCTGATTGGAACTCATTTGAAATGAAAACCAGTTATTTTGATGAGAAAATTCCTTCATCTAACAATATTAATAAAGAAGAGGCTTGTCTCAATAAATTAATACTGCAAAGTGCATTCTACAATCATCAGTAAATAATGTTCCTTGGTGGAACAAAAAACTGAAAGCCCTTAATAATGAAAAGAAACAAGCTTAGAAACTTTTAAAACAACATATCACAATCACAAACATTGTAAGTTTTCATAAAGCAGCAGCAAAGTTCAAATTAGCCAAAAAAGAAGCTCTCTACTCCTTTCCCTCTGAAATTCAACCACAAACTAATACTAACAAAATTTGTTCAAAGATAAGCCGATTTTGTGGGCTCAACAATATGAAACATATCCACTCTATTAATCACCCCTTGACTTCACTCCCAATGTTTGACAACATTTCCATCGAAAATGCTTTTGCAGATTTCTGGTCCCGGCAATCTGAGGACAAGAATTCCCAACAAACCTTCACTAATAACAAATATGCAATTTCAACATGCCCATGCACCTAGACATCCCAATCTGCCCAACATATTGAAGCTGATAAAAAATTAATTGAACTTCACACCTCCCTTTCCAACCTTAAAAGTAAGACTCCTGGCAATAGAATTTTAAAACATTACTGCAATATACTCAATAATTACATACTCCAAACATACAAAATAAATCTTGTTATACCAATGGCCAAACATGTTCGCAACAAAATGTCAGTAAACTCATATAGACCGATTTCCCTTAACTCTTGTTTTGCCAAAGTTCAATTTAATCTCATCCAAAGTACTGGACAAAAATAATAGCCAAAAGGTTATGGCGGTTTGTTACCTCTAACAAATACATACACACAAACCACACTAGCTTTAAATGTGGCAAATCAGTTATAGAAAATCTAGCGTTCTTAGATTATCTAATAACAGATGATTTGTCACACAAACAACACATTTCAATTTCACAAAATTTTAATAAGGCCTCTTACAAAATCGGTATCCATGCAATTACAACACAGTTACAAGAATGGAAAGGTGGACCAAAGAATTCCCCAAGAACCACCTATATCTGTGATACTCTTCCTGATAACATACAATAAACTTGCAAACCTAATCACAATTCACAGGAACCTAACTTTTACTTCCTATGCTGATGATTTTTACATTATTCTCAAATTCAACAAAACTCAAAGACAAGAAAGGACTGAATCACAATGATACATTTTGGTATTTAGACATGCCATTTCGTATCATTAACTTCTGTTTTTTGTTTTGATTGTGCATAAGAAGAAGAAAACTTTAGTTGATTTGAGAGACAGTGAATAAGAAAATTAATTAAAAAAAAAACCTAATGTGCCTCACTATTGAAATGAAACTGCTGCACATAATGTTAGGACTCAAGTTTTAGTTTTTAGTTTTAAAATAATTACTAGAGTTGAGTTCTATAATGTTACTCATTTATTTCATTATACCATATTATAATTAATAATTTAAATAATTGGGTTAAATACCGTATTGATTTAAATGTCATAAACAGCGAAGATTCAGCGACATGCGTACAAATTAATATGCGAGATCGGAGTCGTGTAAGGCACACACAAATGAAAAGAATAATATATGATTAAAGAGAACAGCGAAAATGCAACTGTAGTAATTGCGGGTGTGTTGTTGTTGAAAAGTTATGCAAAAAACCAAAACTTCAATCATACTTACAAATGTACTCATGGAGTGAGCGAATTTCATTTATGCCTTTCATTTGTGACCGCACTTCCCTTCACGTCAAACGCAAATTAAGAAAGAGACAGAGACGACACACATGAAGAGAGAGAGAGAGAAACCTGAGGATCTGTAGAGCCTATCGGACAGTTGCAGATGATGCGGTGGGCGTACTTGCAGGCAGACTTCAATTTTACTTGGAACCCCTGGCTACAAGGGAGCAACTTCCAATAGCTGTTTGGAGATTAGAAGCAGGTACTGAAACTTATGGCAGCACAGGTGAAGCAGTGCAGAGCCACTTAGGATTCACCTCCTTATCCCCAATATAGCAGACTGGCTAAAGAGGAGAGGCGGAGACTCAGAGCACCTCGCTCATTAGCTACCTCGTTTTGAAGCACAGTGGAGCAGGATGTATGACCGTCTTGGATCTCCATGCAATTCGCAGGAGATCGTAAGGCATCTGATGTTTTCCTCGGAAGAGTGGACTTTTTTCGCTACCGAAATAGCGACCATCATGCGTAAGGCTCAAATGTACAAACGTTTAATGGCGCCCAGATAAGGGCAGTTTTTCCCTCCCTACGAAGTAATGCTTGGGTAGTTCCGTAGGGATTAAAGGGTTTTGAGGCGATAGGGGGCTTTTTCGTCGGTAGAAATCCGACATAACTCGTGGCACGAGCCATGAGTATCTTTTTAAAGATTTTCTCCTCCTTTTTCGCATAAACAAAAAAAAAAAAAAGACGAACAAGCCAATATGCAATGTGTATCCCCCTCCACGTCTCTCCAACGCATCATCACATTTCATTACTGTAACCCTTTTATTGGACTTACACCTTCACTTCATAAACATTTTTAAAACGGCAAATGGATTATTTAAAAGAATTATTAATAATTGCACGCACGCTGGTACGTTTAAATACAAATTTAAAGCACAAAAAAAGAAGGAGACTGACTGTATGTAACCGGAAATGACAAAAAACTTTGCAACACTATTCTTTCCCAGCTCTGGTCAGCATCAGAGATGAATCAAAGTGTGAAAATCTACAGCAACAACACCTTAATGATTCCATTTTCCTTGTGGTTGTTGTCGATTGTCATGTGAATCAATGGTCGCTAGAAGGCTAGAAGAATCTTTATTATCTCTTTAGTAAAATTTACGAGTGGTGCTCCTTTTCAGGCTTATCATTATCAATTGACAAATGCAAACAGTTACACATATGCCGAAAACACAAGTGCCAACGTTCTATCTCTACAGAAACTTCTTCAAACCCACTGTAGACAGCATGAAAATACTGGGACTGATTTGTGCCTCAACATATACACGAACTTACCAACTCTCTCGCAAAGAAATAAAAAAAATAAATAATAATAAATTGTCTTTCGAGTAATAGATTTAACTGCAACTCGCACAAGCTCCTACTGGTTCTTGTTACTAGTAATAATTAGCAATACTTGTTTCTAAAATAGGCTATGGGCTGATCTCTACGGAAATGCTTCTAAAACATCATTGAAAAAAATTCAAACTATCCTTAATTATGGTGCAAGGACAGCATTGGTAATATTTAGGAAAACTCCTGTCGGCAACATTTTCATGGAAGCTTATATTAACTCTGTATCCGATAGGCGTGATTTTTTGCAATCTGTGTTGATAAAAATCTATCCTTCTCTACCAATCAACCCGTACATAGAATTTACAAGAATCATAGAAATATTGTAAACAGAACTTCAATAAAATAAAAAACCCTCAGCTATAATTGAATCAATAAAAATCTGCACTAAAAAGGATTTAAATTTTTTACCAATACCTGAATTAAAAACCAAAACACCCTTTTGGAAATTCCCAACAATTGCAATAAACACTGAAGTTTCCAAACTACTAACGTATAATACACACTAGACATCTGTATGAATTCATCGAAAAGATCATTTTTGGTACTCATGCTCAAATGAATGAATTAGACATTCATATTCATTTAAATGAATTTGAATGTCTGAATGCAGCAAAGAGAATCTTTCATGTTCTCATGCAAACGAAGCGGTGCCGGTTTGAATTGAATTTTCATTCGAAGGTTATTTTGTACTGCGCTGTTTGTTGGTATGCACACATTTGCATCGCCGACTACATTTCACAAAAACAATTACACACAAATTCCTCTCAGAATATGCATGAGGAGGGAACCTATGCTAATACCTTGAATAGGATGAAAGCCGACCCGAATTGTGGAGGCCTTACGGAGTCGGTGAAAAGGATTCGCAGAACGCAAAATTGTGATCTTTTGCTAGAGCTAAAGACTAAAGGCATGGAAACAGAAGAGCTGAGGGTTATGGTCAGTTGCACCCAAGGGCAAGATGCGTCGGTCAGATCTCGGAGACAAAAAACGTCGATAGAAGTCAGGGAAATTGACGAAGTCACCACTAAGGACGATGGACGTGATGGTATATTGGAGCGGTTCTGAGAAGCTGATGTTCAGAGTTTGGACTTCACCAGTCTAAGACGGTCGCATGCTGGCACCCAAACTGCAACGATCTCGTTGCAGACAAATGCGGCCAATATACTCCTCAAGGCCGGTAAGGTGAAGATTGGATGGGTAACCTGCCGTATTAGAGCAAATATGGCATTAAAGAAATGATTTAAATGTTTAGAGTACGATCATATATCTCGGTCATGCAAGAATGAGGATAGGTCGGGGTGCTGCATAAGGAGTAGCGCGGAAGGACACATTGCGAAAAACTGCAGTAGTACTCCGAGATGCATGCTGTGTGCGAAGAAAGATCCGACGATGGCAAATCATGTGGCGGGATGCAATACCTGCCCGTTATTTACAGAGCCATTGAAAACCAGAAAGGTATGAAAATAATTCAAATTAACTTGAACCGAGCAGCGCAAGATCTTCTGCAAAAAACCATAGGGTAAGAGAAGGCAGACATAGTTCTGGTAAGTGAGCCTTACACGAAGCACATTGAGTCAGTTTGGCTGGAAGATACCAAAGGTGTTGCCGCCATATGGGCGTGTGGTTCATATGCATTCGAGGATGGTGGTACCCGTGCTGCTAACTTTCAAACAAACAAACACTTCTTCAACTGTTATGCACGCCCAAGCATGACAACTTTAGATTTCGAATACTTTCCCCACGAACTAGTGACGGCAGCCCGATGTAGATCTCCAGCGATAATAGCAGGAGACTTCTATGCTTGGTCAACGGAGTGGGGAAGCAGATCTTTCAACGTTAGGGGCCAAACGCTTCTGCATGCTGTGGCAAGCCTCAACATAGTACTGCTTAACAGGGGTTCTAAGGCCACGTATAGGAAAGCGGGCAAAGAGTCAGTTATAGACATAACCTTTACGAGTAGCAGCATGGAAACAAACATGAAATGGGTAGTTAGCAAAGGATACACCCATTGCAAATAGCAGGCCATCCTGATTACCCGAAGTAGAGTTGGGCGGACTCGTTTTTTGGTACTCATAGAAATGTTTCTAGAAGTATTACGAACTCAAAAACTCGGTGTGGGCTCTTCCGAACAGTTGGCGGACAGACTGTCAAACATGCTGTAACTAGCCTGTGACGCCCCGATGCCTAGGAGAATCCTGGTTAGACGCAGACTAGCATGTCACTGGTAAAACAGCAAATTAGTGGAGCTGCGATCTGTCTGTCTTCGCGCACGTCGGCTCATGTAGCGTTCGAGAAACAGGGAAAATTTTCAATAGTGACTCGATGAACTCAGAACTGGCTGGCTCACTTTCCATAAGGCAGGCCAACCCAGCAATCGGTATCGCCTTAAACAGTTTTTCTATGAGTCCGACATAAATCCTTGGGGCACAGCATACAGGATGGTAGTGTCGAAAGTGAAATGTTGCAGAGTATCACAACCATTTTGTTCAGTAATGCTCGAGAACATAATCAAAACACTATTTCCGGCAGCAATCTCAGATGAAATGCCTAAGCAACGATCTTTGGAAGGTATTCCCAGTGTACGTTTCGAGGAACTGTCCCAAGCGTGCACTAAATACCAGGATAGAAAGACTCCGGGTCTTGATGTATTGCCGAATAAAGTCCTCAAAGCAGTTATTTGAAATGTTCCTGGAGTATTTCTGAGGTTTTCAACGACGGAATATTTCCCAAAAGATGGCGGCAACAGAAACTGGTCCTCATACCAAAAGCTGGCAAGCCATCGAACGAGGCGACGTCGTATAGACCGATTTGTTTGTTGGATACTGTGGGTAAAGTTTTAGAAAAAATTATCTGCAACAGACTTGAGCAAAATGTAAGCGAGAGTCTCTCTGAAAACCAGTTAGCTTTCGAAAGGGTCTCTCAACAGTAGACGTGATAAAAAAAGTGGTTGGTATAGCAAAACAGGCAAAACAATGCTGTATGGTGTCAAAGAGTACTGCGCAATCGTAACGCTGGACGTATTTAATTCTGCTAACTGGCTGCATATCAAAGGATTTACAGGTTTATTGCTTCGAAGTCTAGTGCAAAGGTTAGTGTGCAAATATTTAATTTTTCACACTCAAGGGATATTTCGTCGTTTAAGATTAGCGTGCCTTTCGACTCTTTCGATGAGTTGTGTAATTTTAAATTCTGGCCTCCAAATATGGTAGTTCATGAATGTAAACTGAAGAAGAGGAATAGATCTAATTCTGTAAGGTTGCCGGTACAAACTAATACTCCTTCGGCTCCAAGTTCAGCTCTCAAACTAGCATCCTACCTTCAGTATATCTCTTTAATACATCAAAACGTTAGAGATTTTCTTAATAATTTGTGCAGAGATAGCTTTTTTTTGTAGCCGATATTATCGTTTTTTCTGAAACATTGCTTACATCTTATATTCTCAATCATGAAGTTCTTGTAAATCATTTTGTTATTTATAGACATGATCTCCAGTTGAGTCGGGGTGGTGGTGTTCTTATTGCAGTTAAGTCAAATCTTCGTTCCGAAGTTATTCAAATCGTTTTGCCAACTGGCATTGAGTTTATTAGCGCCAAAGTAGTCTTTCTCAATTTTTGTTACATGCTCCAATATTCCTCCAGATACGAGTTTAGATATTTATATGCATAATTTTGATGCTATCATGTCCGTTTTCAAACTTATCCGTAATTGCGACATATTGGTTATGCTTGGTGATTTTAATTTGCCTTCTAATGCTTGGTCCTTTTTCGGACCATCGTGTTACCTTGTTCCATTATGACACCATGTTTTCGTCGATAGCATTTTCGACCTTCCTCTTTTCCAAATGAATTTTGTATTATATCACCTTTCTAGGTTACTAGATTTAGTTTGGACTAATGATAGCACCGTCACGCTGGTATCTAAAATCCTTCCATTATCCCTTCCGGAGGACCCATATCACCCATCCTTACAAATTTCTCTTGGCCTTACGAATCATGATTCTCTAAAGAAAACAACTCTTCCTTAGCGGCTTCTTTGTTTTCGTCAAGGACATTTTAAGACACTTAATTCTTTGCTCGCGCAGACTGATTGGACCTTTTTATACAGGTGTTCTGATATGTCCGTTGCTACTAAGTTCTTTTATGATACATTATATTCTGCCTTTGTTGAATGCATTCCTCTTATGAATGCACCAAATGGAACATACAAACCACATTTGGTTCACGCGACTAATATTCTTTAGTTGGAGTTTAAATCTTTAGACTGAAACCCATGAAATAAAATAAAATAAAAAAATACACAAAACAGAATCTCAAGATTCAATTAAAAATTGTATTTATTTAAAAAATGAAACCACCTCCATGTCTAAAGACTTCTTCTTTAGAACTAACTTAATAAAAAAACAGTCAAAGAGGTGTTGTTGGACACATGGGAGGAACGAAGTTCCTTTTTCTACAGTAATTCAAGTTTTTATTTAAAAGTAAGTAAGTAAGTAATAGAACGTAAGAATTTTTTTTGAATTTTGATTTACGCGTTCAAAAGAAGAAATAAACCGATACACAAACAAAAACTTCATCAATACATATACCTAATCTATAACCAATTGTCCAACTTACTGTGAAAATATGATGAAAACTTTTTCTGTTTTTCGTTATTGTTTTCATTTTTATGCTTTGATAAAAAAACAAATACATTATATTGAATGGTCGTATTTGTAAAGGATAGTTTTAGAAGGGATATACATAAATTGTATTTTTTTTTTTTGTGTGTATTTTGTATTTCTATTTTATGATACATATAATGTTTTAAAAAAAAAAAATAATAATAATAATCAAATAGCGAGAAATTAGAAAATATTAATAATCAATAATAATAGTTAGGTTTATTTGTTAGAAAACATAAAAATAGGTATAATGCACCCACATACATTCAAAAATAAGAAAAATTGGAAGAATGCACAAACACACCCAAAAAATAGCAAACATGGACGCGCCCAAACACAAAAATACCAAAAAATACAAGCATACACACACAAAAAATTACACCACGTTACTATTTTTCGTTACGTATCCTTTTTTTCAATATTAGTAAGCCGCGTAAAAGAACTTCGTTCCAAAAAGTCAGAGAGGTGTCGTGGGACTCATGGGCGGAACGAAGTTCCTTTTTCTACAGCAATTCAAGTTTCTATTTTTAACATACCAAATAAGAAAGAATTTTTTTAAATTTTGATTTACGCGCCCAAAAGAACCCTGCAGTATGCTCGGCGGCAATTGTCCCCGTTTCATTAGTTATTCACCGGTCCCTTTTGTACTAGCGAATTCCTAGTCAGCTGGTAAGCTGAGCCGAGCCAGTAAGAGAGACCGATTGAGAGGTAAAAATTGTTTACTCTCTTTCAACTGGTATCGAGAGCGGAACGTCAGATCGAAAGAATGTGATAAAGTACCGGTTTGAAATTTTACAAAGTGAAGTGAACAGTTGTTCCTATCAAAAATAGTGGAAAACAAAACAGTATTAAAAGTCAATCATAAGCAAATGTAAGTAAATTTATGAAAAAATGTATGCATTTAAATTTCTAAGTGTTTTCTTCTTCCTTTGCAGTTCTTTTCATCAAAAGTAGTGGCAAAACAACAACAACTCAAGTCTATCATAACCAAGCAGCACTAATAGATTACCAACAAAAACATAGTTTAAGAAAGGTATAAAGCATCACGATTAACAAAAGGCACTTAAAACGGCTCCAAAAGAAAGAAAAAATGAAAAATTTGGAGAAACTTGAAAGTGTAGCCCGAGGTGAATCAAGTAGTAGGACACAGCCCGGTTTGGTATGTTTCGTGAATGAAGCTCATAGTGATGAGGCGAGTGAGAATAGGGAACAATCTGTCTCAGTTCAACTAGAAGAATATGAAGAAGTTGGAGGAATAGGAGAACCATTGATTGGGAACGAAGAGAGTTTCAATGACAAGTTGAAAAGATGGTTTGTAAAACACAGACCTACGCGAAGTTGTGCACAAGATTTACTTAAAATTTTAAAATCAGAAAATTTAAATGTAAAGCAGTTTTACAAACGAGATGATCAGCCAAGACCCGACATTTCCCACATAGCTGGAGGATCTTACTTACACATTGGCTTGGTAAACCAATTAAAGAAAGTAATCAACGAGGGAAGGCTTACTACAAATTTAAATATCGATGTCATTGCTAACTTTATTTTCAGATCAAATCCATGAGAAGTATTTTGAACCCGGGGCGAGTCGTTAAAAATGTACATAGAATTTTTTCCGACGAAATAATAGACTCCTTCAACATTAAAGGTCTTCATGGCAAGAAAAGCCAGGATCGTTTTGAGCATCTCTATAGCGTTTTTCTTGGTAACATATGAATGAACTACCCAAATATTGCATTATATTTTTTTTTTTGCTTTCAGAATCAATCACATCAGACAGTGTAAACGTTTCTCCCGAAAACTTGCTTCGGAAAGCAATACAAAAAACGTTTGCACAAGAAGCACTCTCTACAAAAAAAAGGGCAACACATGAATCCATTTATATATTTTTAAGCAATAGTCAATTTTTTTTTTTTGCTCTCTTCTTCTCTTGTATTGAATTTTTTTTAGTATTAAGGATTGTATTAAAAATTATAGAATGATTTTTTTTGAGATGTCAATGAAACATTTTTTATTTATTGGGAAAACTAGTGAAATGGGACTGGTAAAAAACAAGTGAAATAGGATGCTATGCGGTGGCAATTGACTCCGTCCAATGACATCGCCATGTTAAATACGCCACTAATACACATGTAATTGGGGAAATCGCCTGTGCTGGCGAAAAAGGGACTAATCCAGGACTAGTCTTGGACCAATGCCTTCATACTGCAGGGAAGAAATAAACCGATACACAGACAAAAACTTCATCAATGCATATACTTTATCTAAAACTAGACAATAAAGAAAGAAACAATTAAAGTTTAATTAAATACACTTTTTCAGTTTTTTACTTACCTTGTTGTATGACGCCCGCAACAAATTGTAAGACAAGAGCTATCAGAATTTTTCGCATACATACACATTCACGTTCACTGCACTTTATAAAAATTCATAACGGTTCTTTATCACATCTTTTAATCTGACGTTCCATTCTCGACACCAGTTCAAAGAGAGTAAAAAAATTGTTGCCTCTCAATTGTTCTCTCTTACTAGCTTTCTTCTGTTGGAAACGTGACTAGGAATACGCTGGCACAAAAGGCACCGATGAATATCTAGCGAAACGGGGATAATTGCCACCGAGCATACTGCAGGACAATTGTCCAACGTACAGTGAAAATATAATGAAAACTTATTTAAATAAACACGTCTGCTTGGTTAAAAGTGTAAGCAAGAACTGATTGAATAGAAGTTACCAGTTACCTTCTTGAAACAATTAATGGTTGTTTGTTGCTTGACTAAATTCCAAGCTCTATTTGCATATCGAATGCCATCCAAAACAGTAAGAGATTTTAGGAAATCTACCACAGTGACGCCAAATTTGTTTCTTTATAAGCGCTTTTCGGTACTCCATTTTAAAAGAGTGGATAATACCTTGATCAAGCGGCTGAATATGGGCTGTCGTATTTGGCGGCAAAAACTCGATCGTGATGTTTGATAACTTTGTATCTGTTTTGTGGCAAGGAGCATTATCAATGATAAGACAAATATGTCGTTTATTTTTTTCTAGATCCATATTAAGATCTATTAGTATCTATATCCAAATAACACTCGTCATCCAAGCGCTTCCGTTACTGAAGTATGGCAGTGGTATATCTTCTCCATTAAAAGAACGTGGCTTAGCTGACTTCCCAATGCAATAAGCTTTTTTATGCGCACCACTTGTATTGCATAGAAATAAAAATGTTAGACGCTGCTTTTGCGTTTTGAATCCTTTTGGGTGTTCTTGTTTGCCTTTGTAGCTTCCATTTGGCAATGCCTTATGGTACAGACCGGGTTCATCAGCATTAAAAATGCAACCAGGAGAGAGTTTCTCCAGAATATGCGGCAAATGATTAGAAATAAACGACGCTGCACTTACTGCATTATTCTCACTGGCCTCCCCGTGCATCTTATTGAAGATAATATCATTTCGTTTGCACCAGCGTTGAACCAAGCTACGATCTGGCTTATACTCCTCATTTAACAGAGATGCAAAAATCAGTATGTCATCAACATATAATGGCAACATACATAGTAGGTCCATCAACATACCAATAGACACACTGGTCAACGTGACTACGACCGAGCTCAAAATCTATTAGCAATTGATTTAATTTTTGGTTCCAGATCCTGCTTGCTTGCTTCAACCCGTACAATGATTTCTTCAACCGGCATACTCTTCCACACTGGTCGTTGAAATTTTCTGGTTGGATCATGTACACTTCTTCTTCTAACTCGCCATGTAGAGACGCTGTCACGGCATCCAGTTGATGAATCAATAAATTGTATTTTGTAGCCATCGAAAACAGAAGTCGAATTGACGTATATGGAACTACAGGTGCGAATGTCTAAGTGTAGTCGATACCTTGTTTTTAAGAAAGCCTTTTTGCAACAAGTCTGGCCTTATGTCGTACAATTTCATCCTTATCATAACGTTTTGTTTAGGCAATTCAGTCAACTCCCAGATTTTGTTCACCTGATGTGTACTCATTTGCATCTTCATTGCGTTTTTCCAAGCTTCGGTTGAGTTAGAGTTCAGAGCTTTAGTAACAGTTGACGGGTCATCTTCGTTAGACATCATGTAGAACAAATGTCCTGCAGCCTTATTGTTGGCAATTCTTGCAGAACGTCGTACTTCAACCCCATCGCTTTCGTTATAATCAGCCATACTCTGTTCAGATGGTTCATCATTACTCGGCGGTTTTTCTTCACAGCTTTCAACATCAGACTCTTGGACAGATAACGATTCTTCAGGATGTTGTTGTTTTTCTTCATAGCTATCATAATCTGATTCCTGGGCAGATAACGATTATGCAGAATATACCCCACTGAATCGTTCACCTGGGGTTCGTAGTCCAGAAGGTCATACATAACATTTGGTTTGTCTGCTGAACCGATACTGTTGCTTTCTATAAATTTAACTTCCTTGCTGATCAAAAACTTGTCGTCTGCCTTACGATAAAGCCGAAATGCCTTTGACGTCTCGGAATATCTAACGAAGATGCATTCATCTGATTTAAAATCCAACTTTCCACGTTTTGCTTAGGAACGTGAACCATTGCCGTGCAACCAAATATTCGTAAATATGTTAGATTTGGTTTTATACCTGACCAAATCTCCTCAGGCATTTTATGATTGCCACGGCAAGAAACTCTGTTTATCAAATATGCCACTGTTTTCGCCGCTTCAGCCCAATATATGTTTGGCAGTTTTGAATCCAGTAATACAGGATACAGCGCATACGTTTAATGATAGTGCGATTCATTCGCTCCGCCACGCCATTCTGCTCTGGAGTATGCGGTGCAGTCGTCTGATGTATAATGTCATCCTCCTTCAAAATATGATCAAACTTTTTATTACAATACTCAGAACCATTATCAGACCTCATATATGATATTTGTTGACCACATCTGACTTTTCCTGAATAGAATATACAAACGTTTCTCGACAATGGTCATCAACAAAAACCAGCATATATCGAGCACCACTGAAGGACTTCACCTTCAGTCCGAGAACATCTGTATGCATCAAATCCAATAACCCTTCAGCACGGCTTCCACTTTGTCTACTCACAGCTCGTGTTAGCTTTCCTTTAAGACATAATACATTTGTTTTGACTGGTTTCCGTTGTATTATAATTTACTGCAAATACAGCGTTCTTTACTAATTGTAAATTCTCGTCACAAATGTGACCCATTCGACGATGCCACAAATCAAAATTACTTACTGCCAACAACGCTCGTGAGTTTTCTCCGTCTAAGTCACAGTTGAGTCTTTACAAATCATTTTTAACATATCCCGTCCCAATTAATTTACTTTATCATAAATATTACAAACATCATTTTCAAAAACAACTTTTTGAAGTGAAACTTCTTTAGCGTCGTTGGGCAAAAATTTAGTATGAAATTTTCATTGAAAAAATACAAAATGTAACATATTGAGATTTCTGTATCTCATAAACCGCACTAAGTAGAGACCTGAAATCTTCATAGAATGTGTATTTCTATTCCCATATCCCCAACAAATAATAAAATTTTTGGAAAATCCACCAGAAAAGTCTTATTAAAGAGATTACATTTCCACAACAACAACATGTAGTTTGTGTGTATAAAAATGTTTATAACAACAACAAGCAGGCATCCAGCATGTGTGTTGATAAAAAACAAGCGAATGTACAAAGAAAAGAGAACAAGAAAGACACAGAAGCTCGCAGTTTATCTAATAAAAGGCAAGAGGGAACAACAGACGGCAAACGTAAACACATTGTTTAACACAACAACAACAACTACACACGCCAAAGAAACCAAAAGCAATATACAGACGGACAGATAGACAGAATGACAGACAGACTCATCGAGCCGACGAAGAATATATGTAAGATGTGGTACCGTTGGTTTGTGAGTCTAACCCTGTGTCGATGACAGATGGGAAGGATATAAAAGGAGCAAAGTCGTTGAAGAGGTGGAAGTCATTGAAGAACGGTGAAGCTGTCCGTTTGAAGTTGTATCACAGAAGCTGTTTCGAGTGTTATTATTACCTTATTTTATGTTTTATTATTGCATTGAACTATTACTTTTATTATACCAGACTTTTTATACCGAATATAAGACATTTATATTAAAACTATTAAATTAAAGAACATCATCTTTATATTTGGGGGCTCAACCGTTGAGAAGTGTATTAAGTTCGGAAAGTGTGAAAAATAAAAGTGTAAAAACAAATAAAGGTAGGGTCAATGAACTCAGACAGAAAGGAACCAAAAGCTTTAATGAGTGCGAAAGAAGATATATCGGATGAACTGAGAAAGAAATACGCGACGCGGTCGAAAGCTCAGGTAATTGCAGAACAAACAATGGCAGGTAAAGAAAACGGTGAAGTGAAAACGAACACTTAGAGAAATAGTTGTGTGGTTGCTGCGAGTGATACATTTGAAAACAATATGTCGCAAAATTAAGTGGAACCATCCAGTGACGTCGCCGGTGGTAGTGGCTTCAATGATAATTATTTACGTGAACTTATAAAGTTGCTGACTCTAAAGATGGCAAAAGAGGAAGCAAGTGACAATAAAGCAAGTGTATCAGTGGCGGATTTCGGGAGGGTGATTCCGGAGTGTGATGGTGAATCTATACCAATTAAAAAGTGGTTCGAAAACTTTGTTCTCAACGCGGAAGCATACGGGTTGAATGAGAAGCAAATGTTTGTGCAGGGAGCAGAATGACGAAAACGGCTCAGTTGTTTTTGGAATCAACTCTCGTGAATGATTTTCGGACATTACGCTCAGTGTTAGAGGCTGAGTTCCATAAGGATTATAATGGTGCAGAAATTCATAATTCATTAAGTGATAGAAGAAAAAGAGACGATGAAAGCTTTCATGAGTATTAATTGCATATGAAAAAGATTGCTGCTCTCGGGAATATTGAAGACAATGCAGTGTTACGATATATAGTTGATGGACTTAATGTGAAAGCTGAATTTCGATAAGTGTTATACAGTGCAAAGTCATACTCACAGCTAAGAGAGCAGTATGACATATATGAAAGAATAAACGGTAGTGGAGCAATGAACAGAGTGCAACAAAAATTTGACAGCAAAGTGGAGAAAGTTGTAATGAAAACAAATCGAAGTAAACAAATACATTGTTTTAATTGTGGATCGCCTGATCATAAGCGTAGTGATTGTAAAGATGAAATGAAATGTTTCAAGTGCAACAAAAGTGGACATATTTCGCGAAAGTGCCCTGTTAGCTCAAATAAGCATGATGTCGCGAGGAGTGTTCATTTCGTTATTGACAATACTCGCGTAAAAACAATAATTTTAAACTATGTAAAAATTAAATGTTAAGTTGATACGGGCTCGGATGTAACGTTGATGTAGGAAGGTGTATATAAAAGCCGATTGGGATACATACACTTGATGAATGATGAAACCAAGTTGTATGGCTTGGGAAATGTGGAAACAGCGGTAATAGGCAGCTTTACTGGCAATGTTGTGGTTGATGAGCAACGGACGGAGCAGACTTTTTTGGTGATTCCAGACGATAAAATGAAATATGAAGTGATATTAGGTTTTGATTTCACTAAGAAATTTAGATTCGTTACAGACGCCAATGGCCTTAAGTTTGCAGCTCTGGACATGCAGGACGAATGGCTGTAACCGCATATTTATAATATATGCAAAGCGACCAATGAAATAAAGGTTCCTCCTCGATACAAAGATGCCGTAAATGAGATGATCGCATCATTTGTACCAGCAGAGGAAATTGAAAGCCCTATTGTGTTGGAGGTTGTTGCTGAAAAGATTCTTCCTTTTCATCACAGACTCAGTCGAATGCCGCCACATCAGCAGAATGCGGTGACAGAGCAGATAAAAGTATGGTTGGGACAAGGAATTATACGTCGATCAACATCAGAGTATGCAAGTAGGGTGGTAGTAGTAAATAAGAAAGACGGATCGTTTAGAGTATGCGTGGATTTTCGTCAGCTGAAATTGGTGGTGCTTAAAGATCGTTTTCCAGTACCGTTGGTGAATGATGTCATTGAAAAGTTTGTTAAGGCGAAGTATTTTTCTGTTATGGACCTTGAAAATGGATTCTTTCATGTGCCTATAAAAAAATCAAGTAAGAAGTATATTGCTTTTATTACGAAAGAAGGTTTGTTTGAGTTCAATAGAGCACCGTTTGGTTTTTGTAACTTGCCGAATGTCTTTATGCGGTACATTAAACATGTTTTCCAATGTTTAATTAATAATGATGTTATGGAATTATATATGGATGATATAAGTATATATAGTGCTACGCCGGAGGAGGGGATGGAAAAGTTGAGGAAAGTTTTTGTTGTGGCTGCAGCTCATGCTTTGAAGATCAATTGGAAAAAGTGTGTATTTTTGGAAACGAAAATGGATTTTTTGGGACAAGTGATTGAGAATGGTAAAGTGGCACCAAGTGATACGAAGATTCGTGCTGTTGTGAATTCTCCATACCCGAAAAACTTGAAAGCAGTACAATCGTTTCTGGGGATAGTAGGGTCCTTCGAAAATTTATTAGAGATTATTCCCAAATGGCGTATCCTCTGACTGAGTTACTCAAACTGAATGATGTCTTTAAAATAGGAGAAGCGGAGCGATTTGCAGTGGATCAATTGAAGAGGGATGTTACAAGTGCACCTGTTTTGCATATCTATGATAGGGATGCTGAAACTGAGGTGAATACAGATGCGTCGAAAGAAGGATTTGGAGCTGTGTTAATGCAGAAATTTGAACATCAGTGGCATCCGATATTTTTCCGGAGTAAGAAGACGTTGCCGCAAGAGTCAGTGCAACATAGTTATATTCTTGAGGTAAAAGCTGCATATCTCGCGTTGGAGAATTTCCGATATTATTTGTTGGGCATCGAATTTAAGTTGGTGACTGATTGTGCAGCATTTAAACAGACAACAACGAAAGCTGATATGCCACGAGCTGTTACGCAGTGGATTTTGTGTTTACAGGACTACAATTACAATATTGAGCATCGTGCTGGTAACAGACTAAAACTTGTTGATGTTTTAAGTCGATACCCGTGCGATGTTATGATGGTTGAGAATGGTGAAATTTCAGCAAGGTTCAAGAAGGCGCAACAACAGGATGATCATGTAAAAGCTATTGTGGAAATACTACAGAGTAGGCCGTATGAAAATTATGTAGTCAAGGGTGAGTTGTTGTACAGATTTGTTGATGGGAATGATTTATTTGTAGTGCTGAAGCGAATGGAAACTGAAATCATTAAAAATGCACATGATGTTGGTCACTTTGCTACACAGAAAACGCTGCATGCTGTGAAGCAAATGTATTTTATACCCCATTTAGAGGCCAAGGTGAACAAAGTTGACAGTAATTGTGTGAAATGCATCATTTTTAACAAGATGCTGGGGAAGAAAGAAGGGTTTTTACACTGCGTAGAGAAAGGTGAACATCCGTTGGACACATTGCACGTTGATACTTGGGTCCAATGGATATTACTTCAAAACAGTATAAGTACATATTGGCAGCTGTCGACGCGTTTACAAAATTTGTATGGTTATTTGCGACGAAATCTACAGGCAGTGACGAGGTAATACAGCGACTAGAGAATTGGTCTGACACTTTTGGTACTCCATGCCGCATTGCCAGTGATAAGGGGCCAGCTTTCACATCTACAAACTTTGCTGAGTTCTGTAGAAATAATTCTATTGAGCAGGTGTTAGTGACGACGGGTGTACCGAGGGGTAATGGCCAAGTGGAGCGTACTAACAGACTGATATTGTCAATTATTTCGAAGATGTCGGTAGATGAACCGTCTAAGTGGTTTAGACATGTGGGTGCAGTGCAGAAGGCTATTAATTGTAACGTGCACAGTTCAACAAAATATACCCCGTTCGAAGTAATGTTTGGTGTCAAGATGAGAAGTGACATTAGTAGTGGTTTGCTAAGGGTTCTTCAGGATGAGCAACTACATGAATTCGACAGCGAAAGACGTGAGTTGAGAAGCAATGCCAAAATGCAGATTGTAAAAGCTCAGAATTTATACAAGAGCAATTTCGACAAGAAGCGCAAGAGTGAGATTGAGTACAACTTGAACGACCTGGTTGCAATAAAGCGGACGCAATTTGTTGCGGGGAAGAAATTGGCGAGTGAGTTCATAAAGTAGTGAAGGTTAAGAGAAATGGGCGATACGACGTTGAAAAAGCAGCAGATTTTGAAGGGCCGAACAAGACGTCTACCAATTGTGATTACATGAAGCAATGGAGAAGTGTCGATTTGGATGAAGAATTTGATTCATCTGAGGCAGATGAATATCAGGATGACCGAGTGTAAGATGTGTTACCGTTGGTTTGTGAGTCTAACCCTGTGTCGATGGCAGATGGGAAGGATATAAAAGGAGCAAAGTCGTTGAAGAGGTGGAAGTCGTTGAAGAACGTTGAAGCTGTCCGTTTGAAGTTGTATCACAGAAGCTGTTTCGAGTGTTATTATTACCTTATTTTGTATTTATTATTGCAATGAACTATTACTTTAATTATACCAGACTTTTTATACCGAATATAATACATTAATATTAAAACTATTAAATTAAAGAACATCATCTTTACATATTTGTATTTACTTTATGCGGTTTCTCTTTGTCTTCTTTTGTGTGTTATGCCAGCCATACATTATGCAATCGTGCCATGATCCATCCCCGCACACGTTGCGAGTGTCCACAAGCTAAATGAAATTGTACAATCAGTCGCATAATGTGTGGTCGGCATAACAAACTTCTTGACAAACTTATAATACTATTCAAGCAATAGTGCGAGAGCTTGACAATTTTTCTATATGACCATCAGAGAGCAAATGTAAATTTTTCATCAAATGATTCTTTGCCATTAACTTACTTTCTTCACGAAAAAGTTGGTCTTTACATAAATAATAATCCCAACAAATCAACAACGAAATCTGGAACTACAGTAGATGCAATTTTTTCACGTTATATCGAAAATATCGAATAACGGGCATATATCACATATTTTAGCTATCACAAACCATTAATATCAGTAATATCAATTGAACCACCAACCAACGAACCAGTAAATATTGAATAAAATAATTGAAAACAGAATATTTTTGGTCTTATTTATTATTAACTGAGTACTCACAAAGAATAATAAATATAAGGTTGTAATTATTTTGAGATGATCACTCCGTCTGTTTTTAAAAAGTTTCACTTCTATCACGTGTACGATGGCACACGCGCATTTTTTTTCCTTTCTTTGTTATTTGTCGAACAGATAACAAATTTGCACACGATTTCGGCACATATTCCACTTCGTGAATGTGGCACTTACTTGCTGGTGCCTAGTGCACATGGTGACATGGTGGTGAGTTGCAACGAGAACGGCTTGCTGTCTTTTCTCTGTTCTTTTTTGCAATTTTTGATAAATTGCTTTAAATTGCAATTGCACTCAATTGCAAGAAAGAGCAAACAGCTTATAGCACAAAATATACAGGCCCTATACACGAGAAATACCATACATGATCAGTAACAAAGGGGCCCATACACGATCAATCTTCAGAGTATAAGTATATTGAACCCTTTTCACGAGTAATATTTGTTATTGTTATTCTGCCAAAGTGCTTCATAAACGAGCGTGTCGTCGATCGGAAAAGTGGAGGAACCTTTTTCACGAGTAACTGACTTGTTACTCTGCCAAAAAGGGCTAATTCAGTGATCGATAGATTCAATTGTGATTACCAATAACATTCACTCATACACACACCCATACATACGAACGACGATGATGGAGGGGGTAGCTTAAAAGGCTACAAACCCTTATGATATCCTCGTCACAGGGCGAGTGAAAGGCGCCCGTTTAATTAAGCTTTCTCAAACCGCAATGACCGTTCCACGACATGTCGCGTTGGGAGTGTCCGTTATAGTTATAAGTTTTTTCCAATTATGACAGTGAAGGAGTGATGTGAGCCTGCTCTGCTGAGACGGCAGACGTCGCGTGGATCAGAAACCAGCCGTATCGGACCCTGATCAGGAAGTGTGCATTGGACGCTGTGAAGTAGACTGCGTTGCCCCGGGCGAGCTCCGTTATTCCGTCCGTGTATTCCGGGACAGGTAAAGGTAAGTCAGGCCTCAGGGAACTGGGTGAGGAACTGTGTTCTGAGGGTATACCCGTTCCTGACTATTGCAGCCCGCCCCCTTGCACACGATGCGCTGGAAAACAAACAAACAGAAGAATGGAAATAAATAAGGAAAATAAAGGTATTGAGCTAAAAAACATTACTGTAGCAATGGACAACTTGGCTGCTGCAGCGGACAAAACTACAAGTGCCGCTGAAGATTTGGCATTCAGGCGGAGCAGTAAAATGAGCCGCTCCCACCAAAGAAAGCTACCAGATCTGCAAAAAATACCATGGGAAATTTGCTGTGAAAACGAGGTGCCTTCGTCATTTAAAGGTGTTACACCATGAAAGCCTACAGTGATTATCACAAGTGTGGCGGCCTCAGCAAAGAAGAATGAAGAGACAGAGGGCAAGGAGGCTGGTAAGGTGACAGTTGAAAACATGTCAGCCCCGGTAAGGTCAGCAAAAATAAAAGCGCCGCAGCCTAGGAAGCTAACGCAACGGAAAAAACCTCAGAGGGTTGGTGACCACCCAAACGAGACAGTTTCCCCTAGTACAATTAAAAAGTTGGAGCAGCTTTCCTTAATGATAGAAAATCAGCGCCATGTCAACAATGAGATGAGGGACCTGTTGGCATTGGCAATAAGGCTGCATAAAGAAGAGGTCAATGAAAAGGTGCCCCATGCCAAGGTAGCTGCGAGTGTCTCTTCGGTCAGTGTGCAGACGAGCAAGGGAATGATACCAGAGAAAGCTAATGCTAATTCTCTTAATGAAAAGGGGACAGATAAGGTTGTAAGGTTGCAAGTGGCAAAAAATTGAAAGAACCGGGAATGAGGTACGCAGCAGACACGACTCAAAAAAGGTAGCGAGGTTCCTTCTAAACCGTCTCCGAAAACAGGAGAAGTGAAGCCTCGCCGAACACGTCCCGATGTTTTTATCATCACTAAACTATCAGAATTATCCTACGCGGATATCCGCAAGAAAATAAAAGGGAAAACTGAGCTTCAAAAGGTTGGTGACAGCGTTAGCAGGATACGCAGGACTGCTACGGGTGAAATCCTACTTCAACTCTCCAAGAAGGGTAGTACAATTACGGAAACCCTAAAGGATGAGATGAAGGAAGCGCTGCAGAGTTGTGCACGGTGAGAGTTCTCTCCCAACTAGCAGTTATTGACTGCCGGGATCTTGATGAAGTCACAGAAGCTGAGGCTAATAGCGGCTATCATTAAACAAAGACAGCAATAATAAGCGTACCAGTTAACCATTCCTGCTAAAAGCGGGATCTCTTAAAGTGGGTTGGGTGCGATGTCGCTTGAGGCAGCACATAAGCCCCAGAAGGTGATTCAAGTGCTTAGAGTATGGTCACATGGCAAGAGCATGTAAAAACAGTGTGGACCGTTCAAAGCTATGCCTTAGGTGCGGAGCAGAAGGACACATCGCAAAGACCTGCCAGGAGAAAGCTAAATGCGTTCTCTGCTCTGTTGGAAGTAACTCACATATGTCTGGGAGTTATAAGTGTGAAGCTTTTAAGAAGGCCTTGCGGGATCTAATAGCTAAAGCATGACAAAGTGCCTCCAACTCAATTTAAACCGATGCAGTGCGACTCAGGATCTTCTCTCTCAAACAGCCATAGATATGAAGGCAGATGTCCTACTTGTTAGTGAGTTCTATAGGGCAAAGGACAATGCTAACATATGGACGCAGGATGCCGGTGGGAAAGCGGCTATCTGGATCCAAAGGCGATACTGCCTTCGAACAGAGAGATCCTTGCTTGCATAATGGGTTCACCTTTGCAAAAATACGTGGTATCCATTTTTGCAGTTACTATGCATACCCTAACGCTTCCCAGGATTCCTTTGAGGCCTTTCTTGACAATTTAGCGAGTGCTGCGAGGGATAAGTCCCCACTCATAATTGGTGGAGATATTAATGCTTGGGCAGTGGAATGGGGTTAAAATAACACCAATGGGTGTGGATGAACATTAATAGAGGCCTTTGCTTCTCTAGACGTGGTCCTACTCAACCGAAATAATGCCATCACATTTGACAACGGAAGAGGTAGCTCGGCAATCGACATTACATTCGGTAGTACCTCGATTACAAGTGTGATCAAATGGGAAGTTGCAAGTGCCTATACCCATAGTGACCACCTTGCAATACAGTTTTGCGTTACCCCGGTGGTTCGGTTCACAATGCCAAGATTGCGGAAACGGGTGAGCGTCGCCTGGAAGACTCGGAAGATGGACAAAGAAACCTTGGACCTGTTCATCTCTGAGTTAGAAATGGCGACTGGTAGTGACAGTCAGCAATCCCGGGGACTTATACAAGGCCTTTCAAGGATATGTAATGCCTCCATGCCTAGGAAAGCAAGCAGCAATGGCAGGAAACCCAACTTCTGGTGGTCGGATGAGATTGCAGAACTCCGCTTGCAGTGCCTCCATCTTCGTAGAAGATTCCAACGCAGCAGAAGAAGGAACGCTGACTCCCGCGAAACCCTTCTACTCCATGAAGAATTCAGGCGAAAGAAGTCTCAACTCAGTAAAGAGATCTGTAAGAGCAAGCACGATGCCTTTCGCAGACTGCTAGGGGAAGTGGATCATAATCCCTGGGGCAGTGCTTATAAAATTATAATGCGCAGATACAAGGGCCTGTCTAACATCCCTTCTTCCGTTGCTCTTATGGACAAAATAGTTGCCAGCCTCTTCCCGACAAGAGGATTGTTGAGGACATTCCGACCACTTGTGGTTGTAGAGGAAGATATACCTCCCGTCAGCAGATCGGAACTAGAAGCTGCATCAAAAAGGGCTTAGGTGAACAAGTCGCCAGGCTTGGATGGCATCCCTAATGTTGTTCTCAAAAGAGCCATGGCCGCGAAACCACACGTGTTCTGTGAGGTTTTCACAAGATGCTTAAAAGAAGGTCACTTTCCCAAATGCTGCTCCCGAAAGGGAGCCTATCCCGCTGATCAGCCATCTTCCTACAGACCCCTGTGTCTACTACATACTACTGGAAAGAGCCTAGAAAGTATTATCTGTACTAGACTCCAGCAGGACTGGCCGAACTGCATTTTGGCTTCAGACCAAACAGAGGCACAGTGGGAGCAATCCAGAAGGTCTGTGGCATTGCCAAGGAGGCCCTAAATGGCACAAGATGGCTAGGCGGCAGCAAACAGTACAGTGCAGTTGTCACACTCGATGTGAAAAATGCATTTACTGGACACATTACTGAGGATTAATAAACCCAGTGGTATGGAGATAGTTGGGTATGCTGATGACGTTGCTATCGTCGTAGTAGCAAAGACTTCGCGTAAGGTCGCATCAAAAGTCGAGAGAACTGTTGCAGCTGCAAGAAGTTGGCTTAGGCAGAAGCATCTATGCTTGGCGGAGCATAAAACCGAGCTGGTACTCATGAGCTCCAGCAAGAAGGTTGAAAAACTGTCAGTAAGGATCGGGAACTACATTATTGAATCGAGGCCTTATATCAAGTACCTGGGAGTACCTCTAGACCACCGTCTGTGTTGTAAGTACCATCTAATCGAGTCAGCCAAAAAAACAGCTGCCACAACACAAAAGTTGGCGAGGATTCTCCCAAACCTAGGTGGACCCAGACAGCAAATACGTATTTAACTAGGTTCGGTGAATAAATCTGTACTGCTTTATGCGGCTCCGATTTGGGCTGGGGCTCTCGCAACTAATTCATACTTGCGAGGAATAAAGAATCGCAGAGTTGCGAACCTGAGGATCTGTAGAGCCTATCGGACAGTTGCAGAAGATGCGGTGGGCGTACTTGCATGTAGACTTCCAATTGACTTGGAAGACCTGGCTGCAAGGGATATATACCTTGCCCGCGCAACTCCCCAAAGTAATAGCCGTTTAGAGATCAGAGGCAGGTACCTCAACATATGGCAGCACAGGTGGAGCAGTAAGGATCACCTTATCCCCAATAAATAGGAGCGGCGGAGACGTTAGTTTTGAATGTACCCAATTTGCTACAGATCACGGGTGCTTCAGGCAGTATCTGCACAGATTGGGACTAATCGAGAATCCATATTGTGCCTTCGGTTTGAAGCACAGCAAGGCAGGATGTATGACTGCCTTGGATCTCCATGCAATTCGCAGGAGATCGTAAGGCGTATGATGTTTTCCTCGGAAGAGTGGGCTTTTTTCGCTACCGAAATAGCGACCATCATTCGTGAGGATCGAATGTACGAGCGTTTAATGGTGCCCAGATAATTGCAATTTTTTCCCTGCCTACGAAGTAATGCTTTGGTAGTTCCGTAGGGATTAAAGGGTTTCGAGGTGATAGGGGGCTTTTTAGTCGGTAGAATTCCGACATAATAAATGGCACGGGCCATGAGTATCTTTTTGAAGATTTTCTTCTCCTTGTTTCGCATAACAAAAAAAAAAAAAAAGAATGTCACCTTTAATTGCATTTTGTCTTACTTTAAACAAAACGTCGATATCGCTTAACACTCAACAGCCATTTTTTTTGTGTGCCAAAATATCGCTCTTGTTATATATACCACACATTCTCTCTTTTGCATTCGCCGATCATTTGTCATGTGTGTTGTAGCCCCAGAGTCAATGTACCAAACAGTGTTCGATTTGCATGGTTGTGAGTTAGAGTTTGTAAAGAGTAAAGTACTTGAGAAGAGTGAGGTGCTCATGCAGCTATTGCGCTAATTTCACTCTTTTCTTTGCTCTTCTCTTTCTTCACACTTGGACATACTCTTTGTATTTTCCCTTGACCACCACAAGCATAGCAAATAACTGTTTCCTTCCAATCTTTCGTTTTTGCTTTGTTCGTTCTCCTTTGGTTTGTACCCTTCGAATATAGGGAATTTGCGGCATTTATACTATCGTTATCAAATTTAACATCTTGCAGCAAAAAATTCTTAACAGAATCCACAGTCAATTTTGTTTTTGAATTCTCCACCACCATGACCAATGCCTGATATTCGTTTGGTAGCCCGGCGAGCAACAAGGACGCCGTCACTTCATCGTCAATGTTTTGTCCAGCGTTGTTTACTTTTATAAAGGTCATTACCAATTCGTTGACATATTTCTGAACAGTGGCAAACTGCTCTACTGTCTGAAAAAGCGGATTCCAAAGCATCCCAAGCATCCTTTGACGTTGTTGCGTTGGCGATGTGTGCGTAGTTGGCACTCTCAATCATCAGAGTAATCTAAGCCAACGTGCGCTCATCGATATCTACCTCTTTGTCAGACCCGCCACGGCTTACAACCTGCCAGCAACCTTTGATAACGGAAAATTTACAGTTGACGACATTTTAATTTAAGTAAATTTGCGACATAGGCCCATAACCTATTTAAATAAACACGTCTGCTTGGTTAAAAGTGTAAGCAAGAAATGATTTAATAGAAGTATGTAATTTAAGTGAGTACATTATAAAGTAAATTAAAGGAGGTAGTTGCCAGATTTCAAATTATATTACAACAAAACTTTTGCTGTTTTTCTTTATTATTTCGTTTTTATGCTTTGATAAAGTTTTTATGTATATAAATAGTCGCGGGCACATGGGCGGAACGAAGTTTTTTTATTTTATTTGTGTATTTGGTCTTCACGCAAACGTTGCGTTTGCCGTGCATATGGTTTAAACTGCTTATAAATAGCGCAGCTTAAATAGACTCCATACAGTAAAAGCTATTGTTTTATATTTTTAGTTATAATAACAAATGATTGATAGCAGAAAGCAGTTGAAGCTAAAAAACGGAAACGTGTTTACCCGACGTTCAGATGGAGTGAAGGGGACACACTGGATTTCATCATAAAAGTAGTGGAGCGTGTGAAGGATTCGCCAGAGTGTTTTGAAGTAAGTGTATTGTGAAATGTGTACTAAATTATTTAATATACTTATATCACTTCACTTTTCTTAGAAACCGACTGCACAGCGGTTTTACGACAGTTTGAGCAAAGGTTCCTCTCAATTGCAAAAAGTATCGTGGTTGTGCATGTAGAATAAAATGCGGAACTTTAGAATTTCATACAGGTGCTGGCCTCATGGCGATAGCGATGGGAAAAGTCTTATTGGTAAGTAATGAAAATTCATAATTTCCTTTCCAATACCAAATGTATCATTCTTCAGATTATTTGGAAAGAAAGTGTCCTCACTATCACAGACTTCACCAAATATTTGGTAAACGTGAAAGCGTTAATCCGAGGTGTTCATGGACACATGCGATATGTTTAAAAAACATTTGTGTACATATTCTGAAGAATCAGATACAACTACATTGCCACTCGCCTCTCCCGGAGAAATTTGCGAGGTGGATATCAACAGCAAGTTGAGCCCAGAAGACTTAAATGTAACATCGGACAGTTTCGGGAGCGCCACCATCAATGTGCAGGGTTGCAAAAACCGAACGAAGGAAGCCCAAAAGAAAAACTGCGCCATGAATTTATTTACACAAGTGCAACTTCAGAAATTAGAGTTCGAACGCGAAAAATTTAAATGGCAGATAGAGAAGGAATTGATGGAGTTGCAAGTTTTTGCTTGATCATTAAAATACTAAATAGTGAACGTACATACATATCTTCCTTACTGTATTAATACAGTTGTCCTACTGACCTACAAATGTAAGCATAAAGCGCACAGCAAAATAAAAAAGTCTAATTCCAAACACAAATCAAATTGTTATATGCAATACAAAAGCACAAAAAAAAACGAAAAGAATTACACTTTATCAAACTGATTATGTACAAACTTCGATCAAAATTCCTGTTCAACAATAACAATGCATGTTCACAATGTCATTTATGTATTTTAATGATCAAAGGTCATTAACTTTTTTCTGCAAGCAGTGTATACAGTCATAGCATATATATATACATTCCTTGACACTACATTACAATTAAATTTATAATATAGTGCCGCACTTTAGTTAGTGCATAGGGCGGAAACTAGACTCCTCCAGCGACTTCTGTCTTGTGCATAGTTTTTGATCTGATTCCAGGAACCGAATTTTTCGCTCTCACTGCGCACCGTTCTGATCCATGTCATCCTCGGGCGACCACGACTCCTTTTCCCTTGCGGGTTCCATTCAAACGCCGTTTTCGCCAAGTCATTTTCCTTCCGCAGTGTGTGACCGATCCAGCCCCATTTTCTTTTTCTAATTTCCAAGTTTATGGGAGCGCTGCGGGTAAGGGTGAGTAGGTCTTCATTTGATATTGTATTTGGCCAGAAAAAGCGACAGATAATGCGTAGGCATTTGTTTATAAAAGTCTGCAATTTATTACAGATCACCTCAGTCACCTTCCAGGTTTCCGACCCAAACAGGAGGACTGGCTTAATACTTGTATTGAAAATTTTCAGTTTGGTATTGCGAGATAAAACATTTGAGTCCCATATCTTTTTGAGCTTGAAAAATGCTGCACGAGCCTTGCAAATGCGCGCATCGACATCAACGTCTGCTCCTCCGTCCTTTGTGATCACGCCACCCAGGTAGGTGAACTGGTCAACGTCGTCAATTGAGCCGGTTACCCCATCCATATGAAAAGTCAAGGGTTCTGTTACCGGGGTCTCCATCCGCATCAGTTTTGTCTTGGCCATGTTCACCTTCAGGCCTACTAGCCGCGCGTTTTCAACAAGTCTCTCAAGTTTTTTCTTTATGCCATTTAGTGAGTGGGAGAGAAAACAAATGTCGTCCGCGTAGTCGAGGTCGCATAATTTTTGAAAGGGATTCCATTGGATGCCGTCAGGAACTTCTTGATTTGTTTTCCTTAATACACCGTCGAGCACTAGAATGAATAGCAAGGGTGACAACACGCAGCCTTGGCGCACTCCCTTCGTTATTTCAAATTTCTCGCTGTTCTTGCCTTTGAAACGGACGCAGCATTCTGCATCGGTGTAGAGCTCTCTGATAAGACTAGTTATCTTATCAGGTACGCCGTTTTTACGCAACGCATCCCAGATGGCGTTCCTGTTTATGGTGTCAAAAGCGCGCTCGAAATCAACAAAGAGAAGGAAAAGCGGGGAGTGCCATTCGGCCGATTGTTCGATGATGATCCTTAGGGTGTTGATGTGGTCAACGCAGGATCTGCGTGGTCTAAAGCCATTCTGCTCTGGTCTTAAAACGGTGTTTAGGGCCGGGGAAATACGATCGAGAATTATAAAGGCTAGAATCTTCTGAATTGTGTTTAGCAACGTGATACCTCGCCAGTTTTTGCAGATACTCAGGTCCCCTTTCTTGGGAATTGTTATTATGACGCCCTCTTTCCAGTTCTGTGGTATCCGTTCCGTTAGCCAAATCTCTTTAACCAGTCGAAGTAAGATAGGAGCTAGTTGTTCTGAGCCGCATTTGAAGATCTCAGCGGGTAAGTTGTCCGCTCCGCCCGCCTTATTATTTTTAAGTTTTTGTATTGCACCTTTAATTTCTGCCACTGATGGGGGCGAGGTGGTTATATTTCTATTCGGTAGCAATCTGATGGCTGAAATTTGCTGTACTGGTTCTGACGCAGCGTTGCTGCCACCTGCGTTTTCAAAGAATTCTTTCCATCGTCGGAGTTGCTGCTCTTCGGAAGTTAAGATATTGAGTTGTTCATCTTTAAGAGGTGGAATATTCGGCTTGGTGTTAACGAGAGCCTTAATGGCATTATAAACGCCTCTAAGGTCGTTCCGATGAGCCGCAATTTCAGCTTCTTCCGCAGTGGAGTTTACTTGGTTGATTTTGTCTTTTTTCACCTGCTTTCTGATCTCTTTCTGAGTGGTGTTATAGTGGGCTGCAAGGTGTCGTCTTAGCTGTGGATTATTGGTGTTGTTTATCCTTGTTTTAATATCGCGCCTTTTCTCGATCTTCTCCCAGGTCTCGTCACTTAACCATGGCTTTCTGCGGCACCGCGACGTGCCAGCAGTTTCGGCTGCGATTGTCTTGCAGGTAGAGCAGACTTGTTCCCATGAGCCCATTTGTAGCAATGGCTCGATTTCATCGTGCAACCTTTGTTGGAATTTTTTGGCGACCGCCTGGTCCTTTAAGCTGTGGATGTTAAGCTTGGCATTGGATTTTGCTGTTCTTATTCCAGCTGGACGTAGGCGCAGTTGTGCAACGACAAGGTTATGATCACTATAGATGTCTGCACCACGACGAGTGCGCACATCTAGCAATGTGTTGTGAAATCTTCTGCTTATTAGAATGTGGTCAATCTGGTTCCTTGTCCTTCCATCAGGGGATTGCCAAGTATATTTATGAATATCTCGATGACGATATCTTGTACTGCCAATATATAGGTTGTAACTCGCGGCAAATTTTTTAAGGCGTTCTCCATTATTTGATGTTGTGTTGCCTAGCCCATGCTTACCCATTATATTTTCGAAGCCAAAATTATTACTACCTACTTTTGCATTAAAATCGCCAATGGTTAAAACGATGTCTCCTTTCGGTAGGCCGACAAGTGTGGCTTCTAAAACCTCATAAAACGCATCCTTATTTACATCATTGTCTGGGTCTGTTGGTGCGTAACACTGTACAATGGATATTTTGCGAAATTTTGAATTGAATCTTGCTGTTATAATGCGATCCGAGATAGGTTTATATTCCAACAGGGATGCCACAGCGCGCGGAGCAACGAGTATACCGACTCCGTTTATTCTAGATTGTGCATTCCCACTATACAAAAAGCGGTGTCCTGTAGGGACGCGTAGTTCTCCTTGGCCGGTCCAACGGGTTTCTGCTAGTCCAAGTATAGATAGACCGTATCTGTCCATTTCTTTGCATACCTGTTCAATCTTGGAGGGTTCCGACAGTGATCTGACATTCCAGGTTCCTAATCTAGTCCTTGTACGAAAGCCAAAGGTCGTCATCTTGTTGTTTTGGTATCCGAGGCTATTTTCCGTTTCTTGGGTAATTTAGTTTTATGGCTAGGTTACCAACCTTGCGCAACCCCTTGTGCGTCAGTGGGATACGTGTTGAGAATTTCAGGTCTCCAACAATGACCATTTTAAACACGTTTGTATAGCGAGCCGCATGCTGCATGTCAGACGCCCGCTTCCAGCCGCATCTACTGTGATGGCCAGACGCTGGAAGTTTCTCCCTCTCTCGTTTGACTCCCGCTCCATGTACTACACCGGGGTTGGTTACCCGATCGTTCGAAAGAGTGCTAGGGATTAATAGGGTTTACCACGTGAAGGTGAGAGTAGGAAAGTTGACAGATAGAGGCTATGTGGTACGCATATCTGCCTTTTAACCCCCAATCATAGCATAGATTGGATAAAAATTTAAAAGACTATAACGAGTTGTTGCTTTACATTGTGTGCAATTTGAATTGAAATTGAAATGACCCACCAAAAAACAAAGCACAAGGCGGAATAGAAAATAAATGAAGTCTGCTATGCACATATAGTCTGAAAACTAACCGCACTTATATACATGCACATCTGTATGTACTTAAGTCAGCCTATGCATTTGCCTTATGACCTTCAAAATTATACTTTGTTTTAATTTTAAATGTACTTTCTATTTTTATGCTTATAAATCACCGCACTGGGAATCAATTAATATAAATAAATATGTATATTTTTTTACTTGCACCGAACTTAACACTCACCTGAAGTAGCCCAAGATATGGGCTGGGAAATGAAGAGTTTTCAATTTTTAATTCAGTTTAATTTTCGTTTATTTATGAATTTTTATTTTTCATTTATGAACATATATGTATTGAAGTAAATTTAAAAAAAATTTTTAAGTTTGAAATATTATTTTATTGTTTTTTTTTTTATAAAAATAAAAATGAATTTAATTGGGAAACATTAAGGAACAAATAATTCGTCTTTTTGTTTCACCTTTGGAAGTGGGCAAGGAGTAAACATCATCATTTTCATTATCATAATTTGCAGCACTAATGTCACTAGGTACATCAAAAACGTCATTATTGCCTTGCGTTATTATTATATTAAGCACAATACAACATAAATGTAAGGACCCTGTAGCAACGTGACCGATTACACCCACCCACGATAATCCACTGTTGAGTGGTCAGTATTGAGCTGATAGTGGATCGATAAGGGAGTCGGTTGCTGAAGGTCGTCAGAAGAAGTTGTAAAGTACGGAGTTGAATCATTACGTTAATTAAGTTTTTCTTATTACTTAAACTTGAATTATTATTACAATATCATACTTTATAATTGTTTTATTGAAGTGAAACTTCTTTAGCGAGGTGTAAGTCCAAAGAAAAAACGTTATGGTAATCAAATGTGAAGATGCGGGGGACGTTGATGGGGGATACATATTGGCTTGTTCGTCTGCAGCGTAGAGAATGAATGGTTTTGCATGAGTAAGAGAGAGATAAAAAATGCTTTACTGGTGTGTGTTTTTACGAAGAGCATACGAACAAGTAACCGAAAAACCGACCACCAGCCGAAGATGCTTTTCTCTCCCTTTCTCCCTCTCTTCGTGTGTGTTGTCGTTGTTTTTGTTGAGAGTGAACATACAACAGAGCTCTCTTTCTGAATTTGCGTTTATTGTGAAGGGAAGTGCGGGTCGCTGCTGTTGTTTGGTTTTGTGCACAACTTATCAACAAGAACACACCAGCAATTACTACGGTTGCATTTTCGCTGTTCTCTTTAATCATATATTATTCTTTTCATATGTGTGTGCCCTACACGACGCCGATCTCGCATATTGATTTGTACGCATGTCGCTGAATCTTTGCTGCTATATGTCATATTAGTCAATACGTTATGTAACCCAATTCTTTAAATTATTAATTATAATGTGCTTTAATGAGTAATCTCTAGTAATTATTTTAAAACTAAAAACTAAAACTTGAGTCCTAACATTATGTGCAGCAGTTTCACTTCAATAGTGTGCTTATATGGGTGAGGCACATTACTTTTTTTTATTATATACTATAATTTCTTATTAATTATTAATCACAATGAATTAACATTATATTTGGGGGCTCCCCCTGATTACTGAAAAATAAAATAAAATTAAATTAAAAGCTAACCGTTGATGAGTGCTCAGAAGGCATATGCGACGCGTTCAAAAACAAAGCAGCATAGTGAAACGTAATCAAACAAAAAAGTGCAAGCAGAAAGACAGTATATTACGCCGATAAAAAAAATTACGGCAATGAGTGAAGAGAAGAACATGCATCAACAGCAACAAGCAGTTGAAGGTCGCAAGAAAGAAGCGGTACGAAAAAACATAGCTATTTAGTTGACAGTGGACCGAAATGCGCAGAAAACTGATGAAAATGCTCAGACGTTACAACAACTGATGCAATTGTTAACGATGAAAATTCAAAGTGACAAAAGCGACAAAATGAACCAAGAATAATTGATGAAAATTTTTCAAAAGTTGAATTGGACTTTGATGGCCAAAGTATGATGGTGGACCATTGGGTAGCAAATTTCGAACAAAATGCTGATGCTTATGGCCTAACTGAAAAACAGAAGTATGTGCAGGCTCGCGGGAAAATGACGAAAACAGCGCAACTATACATAGGGTCAGTAGTCGTGAGCACATATGAAGAGCTGAAGAAAGCCTTAGTAGCAGAATTCAGGCGCACACTGTCAAGTGCAGAGGTACACAAGAAGCTAGGCGAAAGAGAGTAGATGAAACTTTTCATGAGTATGTGTTGCAGATGAAGAAAATTGCTGCACTTGGAAATGTTGATGAAGGTTCAGTTATACGTCATGTAGTTGATGGACTAAAAGTAATGAATATAAATATATTATGTACACCTGCAAGTCATACAGCGAATTAAAAGAAAGTATGAAACATATGAACATCTAAACGACGGTGAAAAAAAGATTAACAAACATTACAGTGGCGGCAAGAAAATTTTGCATAGCTAGAAAGTGGGAAAGCAAAATCGTTGTTTTAATTATGGGGCAACAGATCATTTGAGAAAAGTCTAAATGTTTTAAGTGCAATCAGTTTGGGCATATCTCAAAAAACTGCGATAAGACAAATAAGAATTTAAACACTGTGGTGAATGCGCAAAAACTTAAAAAAATAAAAATCAACTAAGTAGAAGTCTTTTGCATAGCCGATATGGGCTCAGATTCTTTATAATGAAAGAGAGTGTGTTTAGAAAGATTGCAAATTGCAAGTTACAAAGGTGTTTTGCTATATTTCGAGGCCTTGGTAATAAATCAACGATACCTATTGGTCAGTTGGAGATAGAAATTGAAGTTGACTCGATGAAAACGCAACATAAAATTGTTGTTATTGCTGATGACAAGGTCTAGTATGACGTCCTTCTCGGGTACGACTTTACAAAAAAATTTTGTGTCATCATGAACCAACATGGTTATCAGTTTTCGTCACTTCAGGAAGAATACAATGAACTGCGAAATCAGATAAATATATACTATATAATTGAATGTGATACTACAATTGTTGTTCCTCCTCAGTACAAGGCGGCTGTACAAAATATGATAGAGGCGTACCAACCAGCTGAACTAAGCGACAACAACGAAGTAATGCTAGAGGTTGTTACTGAAAGTAGTCACCGAGTCGTTAGCCAATCATAGAAGCCCATGCAGTAGAACGACAGGTTAAAGAATGGCTAAAGCAAGGCGTTATTCGTAAATCATCATCGAACGTTGTCAGCCGTATAGTTGTGGTGAAGAAAAAAGATGGCAGTTACAGAATGTGTGTTGACTTTAGACAGCTCAACAAAATGGTGCTTTACGGTTGCTTCCCGGTCCCACTGATTGATGACGTGTTGGAAAAGTTGCAAGGGGCTAAAATATTCACGATCACGGACTTGGAAAACGGTTTTTTCCACGTGCCTGTTAAAGAGTCGAGCAAGAAGTACATGGCCTTTGTAACCAAAGACGGCCTGTATGGCTCCATTCGGATTTTGTAACTCACCAGCTGCGTTTGTTAGATTTGTACACAATGTCTTCAAAGACCTCATCAAGCAAAACGTTTAAGAGCTATATATGGATGACATAACTATAAACGAAGCTATCCCGGATGAGCGTCAAAAGATGGCCAAAGTTTTCAATTCAGCAGCTAGTAATGGACTTCGCGTTAAGTGGCAGAAATGTTGTTTTTTACAGACGGTAATCAGTTTTTTGGGACACACCATTGAAGATGGAAAGATTTGGCCAGGAACGGATAAAACGAATGCAGTCAGTTGGTTTCCAGTACCTAAAAACGCAAAAGCTGTGCAGTCCTTTTTAGGATTGACAGGTTTTTTCCGTCGCTTCATTAAAGGCAACGCAAGTATAGCACGACCACTTACTGATTTGCTACGTAAAGATGTGCCATGTGAAATAAAGACAAATGAAATGAAGTCCTTTCAATATCTGAAGAATGCTCTATGTAGAGGGCTAATCCTTAAAATATTTGACAGAGATGCGCTAAAGGAAGTACATACAGATGCATCAATAGATGGATTTGGTGCCGTATTACTACAACAGTTTGAAGGAGAGCCCCACCCAGTTGTTTTCTGGAGCAAAAAGACTTCGAATGCCGATTCGCAACGACATAGCTGTGTCCTGGAAGTGAAAGCAGCTTATCTTGCGCTAAAAAAATTTTGCACTATCTTTTAGGAATGCAATTTAAACTGGTTACAGATTGTTCTGCATTTGAGCAAACCACATCAAAACGTGATATGCCACGACAAGTTGCAGAGTGGATATTATATCTTCAAGATTATGAATTTGTCATAGAGCATCGACCAGGTCAGAGATTAAAACATGTGGATTGCCTCAGTCGTTGTCCACAAACAATGATTATAACCGATTCGGAGATATCCGATTATAAAAACAAAGGTGGTTTACTGTACAAAAAGGTAGGAGGAATCAATTTATTAGTTATTCCAAAATGCATGAAACGAGAAATTATCAGCGAAGCACACAATGATGGGCACTACGCCGTACGAAAGACTTTACACGCTATTCAGCAGAAATATTACATTACACATGTTGAGGGCAAAATACGGCGAATGATCGACAACTGTGTCAAGTGCATTATACACAACAAGAAATTGGGCAAGAAGGCTTGCTGGCTTGCATTAATGAATTAATTAAATAAAGGAGAACAACCACTACACACCCTACATGTTGACCATCTCGAACCTATGGACGCTACTACAAAGCAATAAAAGTATATTTTAGCCATGGTAGATGGGTTTACTAAATTCGTTTGGTTATATCCCACAAAGTCGATGAAGTCGATGGCTACGATGAAATTTTAAAACGTATTACTGAATGGGTTTTAGTTTATGGATTTCCAAGTCGAATGGTCAGTGGGAGGGGATCAGCATTCACATCGAACGCGTTTGAAGACTTTACCAAAGTCAACGGAATTGAAAATGTTCTAACAACATCAGGTGTTGCTCGTGGTAATGGGCAAATTGAACGTGTAAATAGGTCAATACTCTCAATCATAGCCAAGATGTCCGCAGAAATCCAGCGAAGTGGTGTATATGTTCCTGATGTACAGAGAACCATGAATACGCATGTTCACACGTCCACAAAGAAGTCACCTTTTCAGTTGCTGTTTGGAACCAAAATGAATACTGATGTTAGCAGTCACCTAAATCGTTTATTGGAGGAAGAGATGATTTCTAATTTCGATATTGAAAGACAACAACAGCGAGAGGATACTAAAAAAGAGATTTTACGAGCACAAATAGCGTACAAAAAGAACTATGACCGAAAACGAAAAGCCGAATACGGATACAAAGTTGTCTGTCACGTATCGCCACAGTTTTAAGTTGTCACAACAAGTGGTAGTAAGATTCGGCCCTTCAACTTTTGCAACCTTGCTCTTAACCTTGCTGATCTCGTAAGGCCCTAACTACTCGCTTAAGTTGTTCTTATTACTTAAACTTGAATTATTATTGCAATGTTGTAGCGTTTACTTTTTTCACGTCTGCTCAGCTTAAGTGCTTGGCGACCAATGCCTCTTCTTTTATTTAATTTCTTATGCAAAGTTGTGATTTACATTTGTACGGTTGTCAGCTATTCACTATTGTTCTTATTTGCTATTTACACTTCTATGATCATTAACTAATTATTATTAACTATTACTGCCACAGTTCGGCCATCCTGACTTATAATCGTTCCGATTTATCTATCAGATACTTAAGTTTTTATCCAAGGTTTAATATGTGCTGCTTATTATTTGAAACTGTTCAATATCTTTGATAAGGTATCCATCATTTGGTAGTGTTTTTTCTATTTTATATGGGCCCTTGAATTTAGGTATGAATTTTTTGCATGCTCCTGGTATGCTAACAAAAGTTTTGATTACTACATAGTCACCAACCTTATAGTTGCTTACTACTCTATATTTATCTTTCATATTCTTGTTATATTCTTGGTTTTTTGATATTCTTTCAGCTGCTTTTTCCCGTAACTCATTTAGATTTCGATCGTTTGGGTTGTGGGTTTGTTCTAGGTTTTCTTTTAATAAGTCAATTACTTTGCCTTTCTGTTGAATGCCAAACCACAATTCACATGGAGTTGTTCCTGTACTTCTGTGTGTTGTATTATTTAATGCAAATTCTATTTCAGGTAAAAATTTGTCTAATGAATAGTATAGTCCCCCGTCGGTCAACTTAGCAATCATTGGGCCTAGGCATCTATTCACCCGTTCTACCTGTCCGTTAGCTTGTGGTGAACCTGTTGCAACTTTTATATGCTGCACATTATTTTCTTGTAAAAATGATTCGAATTCGTTTGCTGTGAATCCAGTGAATGCTATGTGTGAAATTATGATTTTTGGGCGACTGTAAGTATTGAAATAGTTTTTAAGGCAATTTATTGCTTCCCTGGCACCTGTGGATCTTACCGCACATAATTTGTTGAATTTTGTAAAGCCATCTACTATTAAAAAAAACATACTTTTTGTTAGCCGTTTTAAGTTTGATTGGGCCAAAGTGGTCAATATGTAGGACTTCGAACTGGTTTGTATTGAATATAATGGATCCTCATGTTTTCCAAACTTTGGTGAAAATATTATACATTTTATGCAGTCTGCTATGTACCAGTATGCCTTGGTTATAGCGTCTATAACCCTCGGTAGCCCATGTTGTCATGCTACAATCGTATAACATTTGTTTCCATACTACTTGGGACATAAAATAATACTGTATCTTTTCGCTTCTTGTATATCAAACTGTTGCGCATTTCAAAGCATGACTTTCTTTTTCCTCTAAATCTGCACGGATTGTTTCGTCTTTATGTTGACAGATCGATAGGTTTTGCTCAAATCTGTTTGCTTCCAATACTAGTATGTTGGGAATTTTACTCAGTGCATCTACATGTTTCATTTTTTCTCCACTACGATGTTGTAACTTGTAGTCATAGTTCTATAGGTCTAACGCCCATCTAAAAATTCGAGGGTTTACCTCTTTTTTGTTAAGTGTTAGAGTAAGTGAATTATAGTCTGTTACAATTTTTAATGTCCTTCCGTGTAAATAGATTCTGAACCTGCGAAAAGCATATATTATAGCCAGTGTTTCAAGTTCACTATAATATTTTGCCTCCTGCTCTGTAGTTCATTTTGAAAAGTAAAAGATGGGATGGAAATTTCCATCTGACTTCTTATGTAATAAGATAGCGCCGAAACCGCACTCGCATTACAGTGTAACTCCGTTTCATCTCATGGATCAAAAATTGATAAAATTGGTGCGTCACATAGTTTTTGTTTTAAGGTTTCGAAACAATTGTTTTCTTCTTCGCAAAACTGAAAGTTAGCATTCTTTTTGATAAGTTTATATAAAGGTAAGGCTAAGACTGAAAAACCTTTGACAAATTTTCTAAAGTACGAACATAAACCTAGAAAACTATGCACATACTTTGAGTTTTTTGGAGTAGGAAAGTTTTATACAGTCGTTGTCCACAAGCAATGATTATAACCGATTCGGAGATATCCGATTATAAAAACAAAGGTGGTTTACTGTACAAAAAGGTAGGAGGAATCAATTTATTAGTTATTCCAAAATGCATGAAACGAGAAATTATCAGCGAAGCACACAATGATGGGCACTACGCCGTACGAAAGACTTTACACGCTATTCAGCAGAAATATTACATTACACATGTTGAGGGCAAAATACGGCGAATGATCGACAACTGTGTCAAGTGCATTATACACAACAAGAAATTGGGCAAGAAGGCTTGCTGGCTTGCATTAATGAATTAATTAAATAAAGGAGAACAACCACTACACACCCTACATGTTGACCATCTCGAACCTATGGACGCTACTACAAAGCAATAAAAGTATATTTTAGCCATGGTAGATGGGTTTACTAAATTCGTTTGGTTATATCCCACAAAGTCGATGAAGTCGATGGCTACGATGAAATTTTAAAACGTATTACTGAATGGGTTTTAGTTTATGGATTTCCAAGTCGAATGGTCAGTGGGAGGGGATCAGCATTCACATCGAACGCGTTTGAAGACTTTACCAAAGTCAACGGAATTGAAAATGTTCTAACAACATCAGGTGTTGCTCGTGGTAATGGGCAAATTGAACGTGTAAATAGGTCAATACTCTCAATCATAGCCAAGATGTCCGCAGAAATCCAGCGAAGTGGTGTATATGTTCCTGATGTACAGAGAACCATGAATACGCATGTTCACACGTCCACAAAGAAGTCACCTTTTCAGTTGCTGTTTGGAACCAAAATGAATACTGATGTTAGCAGTCACCTAAATCGTTTATTGGAGGAAGAGATGATTTCTAATTTCGATATTGAAAGACAACAACAGCGAGAGGATACTAAAAAAGAGATTTTACGAGCACAAATAGCGTACAAAAAGAACTATGACCGAAAACGAAAAGCCGAATACGGATACAAAGTTGTCTGTCACGTATCGCCACAGTTTTAAGTTGTCACAACAAGTGGTAGTAAGATTCGGCCCTTCAACTTTTGCAACCTTGCTCTTAACCTTGCTGATCTCGTAAGGCCCTAAATACTCGCTTAAGTTGTTCTTATTACTTAAACTTGAATTATTATTGCAATGTTGTAGCGTTTACTTTTTTCACGTCTGCTCAGCTTGAGTGCTTGGCGACCAATGCCTCTTCTTTTATTTAATTTCTTATGCAAAGTTGTGATTTACATTTGTACGGTTGTCAGCTATTCACTATTGTTCTTATTTGCTATTTACACTTCTATGATCATTAACTAATTATTATTAACTATTACTGCCACAGTTCGGCCATCCTGACTTATAATCGTTCCGATTTATCTATCAGATACTTAAGTTTTTATCCAAGGTTTAATATGTGCTGCTTATTATTTGAAAATGTTCAATATCTTTGATAAGGTATCCATCATTTGGTAGTGTTTTTTCTATTTTATATGGGCCCTTGAATTTAGGTATGAATTTTTTGCATGCTCCTGGTATGCTAACAAAAGTTTTGATTACTACATAGTCACCAACCTTATAGTTGCTTACTACTCTATATTTATCTTTCATATTCTTGTTATATTCTTGGTTTTTTGATATTCTTTCAGCTGCTTTTTCCCGTAACTCATTTAGATTTCGATCGTTTGGGTTGTGGGTTTGTTCTAGGTTTTCTTTTAATAAGTCAATTACTTTGCTTTTCTGTTGAATGCCAAACCACAATTCACATGGAGTTGTTCCTGTACTTCTGTGTGTTGTATTATTTAATGCAAATTCTATTTCAGGTAAAAATTTGTCTAATGAATAGTATAGTCCCCCGTCGGTCAACTTAGCAATCATTGGGCCTAGGCATCTATTCACCCGTTCTACCTGTCCGTTAGCTTGTGGTGAACCTGTTGCAACTTTTATATGCTGCACATTATTTTCTTGTAAAAATGATTCGAATTCGTTTGCTGTGAATCCCGTGAATGCTATGTGTGAAATTATGATTTTTGGGCGACTGTAAGTATTGAAATAGTTTTTAAGGCAATTTATTGCTTCCCTGGCACCTGTGGATCTTACCGCACATAATTTGTTGAATTTTGTAAAGCCATCTACTATTAAAAAAAACATACTTTTTGTTAGCCGTTTTAAGTTTGATTGGACCAAAGTGGTCAATATGTAGGACTTCGAACTGGTTTGTATTGAATATAATGGATCCTCATGTTTTCCAAACTTTGGTGAAAATATTATACATTTTATGCAGTCTGCTATGTACCAGTATGCCTTGGTTATAGCGTCTATAACCCTCGGTAGCCCATGTTGTCATGCTACAATCGTATAACATTTGTTTCCATACTACTTGGGACATAAAATAATACTGTATCTTTTCGCTTCTTGTATATCAAACTGTTGCGCATTTCAAAGCAAAGCAAATGATTGTTTCGTCTTTATGTTGACAGATCGATAGGTTTTGCTCAAATCTGTTTGCTTCCAATACTAGTATGTTGGGAATTTTACTCAGTGCATCTACATGTTTCATTTTTTCTCCACTACGATGTTGTAACTTGTAGTCATAGTTCTATAGGTCTAACGCCCATCTAAAAATTCGAGGGTTTACCTCTTTTTTGTTAAGTGTTAGAGTAAGTGAATTATAGTCTGTTACAATTTTTAATGTCCTTCCGTGTAAATAGATTCTGAACCTGCAAAAAGCATATATTATAGCCAGTGTTTCAAGTTCACTATAATATTTTGCCTCCTGCTCTGTAGTTCATTTTGAAAAGTAAAAGATGGGATGGAAATTTCCATCTGACTTCTTATGTAATAAGATAGCGCCGAGACCGCACTCGCATTACAGTGTAACTCCGTTTCATCTCATGGATCAAAAATTGATAAAATTGGTGCGTCACATAGTTTTTGTTTTAAGGTTTCGAAACAATTGTTTTCTTCTTCGCAAAACTGAAAGTTAGCATTCTTTTTGATAAGTTTATATAAAGGTAAGGCTAAGACTGAAAAACCTTTGACAAATTTTCTAAAGGACGAACATAAACCTAGAAAGCTATGCACATACTTTGAGTTTTTTGGAGTAGGAAAGTTTTATACCGATTCTATATTTCTCTCATCAGGTTTTATCCCTTCCTGTGAAACAGAGTACCCTAAATACTGCACTTCAGCTGCCATGAACTTACATTTGTCTAATCTTAGTTCTAATTTATTTTGTAGAAGCTTTTTGAAAACTTCTTCTAATACCAGTAAATGTTCTTCTACTGACTTTGATGCTATCATAATATCATTCAAATATATTGCTATTCAGCAGAAATATTACATTACACATGTTGAGGGCAAAATACGGCGAATGATCGACAACTGTGTCAAGTGCATTATACACAACAAGAAATTGGGCAAGAAGGCTTGCTGGCTTGCATTAATGAATTAATTAAATAAAGGAGAACAACCACTACACACCCTACATGTTGACCATCTCGAACCTATGGACGCTACTACAAAGCAATAAAAGTATATTTTAGCCATGGTAGATGGGTTTACTAAATTCGTTTGGTTATATCCCACAAAGTCGATGAAGTCGATGGCTACGATGAAATTTTAAAACGTATTACTGAATGGGTTTTAGTTTATGGATTTCCAAGTCGAATGGTCAGTGGGAGGGGATCAGCATTCACATCGAATGCGTTTGAAGACTTTACCAAAGTCAACGGAATTGAAAATGTTCTAACAACATCAGGTGTTGCTCGTGGTAATGGGCAAATTGAACGTGTAAATAGGTCAATACTCTCAATCATAGCCAAGATGTCCGCAGAAATCCAGCGAAGTGGTGTATATGTTCCTGATGTACAGAGAACCATGAATACGCATGTTCACACGTCCACAAAGAAGTCACCTTTTCAGTTGCTGTTTGGAACCAAAATGAATACTGATGTTAGCAGTCACCTAAATCGTTTATTGGAGGAAGAGATGATTTCTAATTTCGATATTGAAAGACAACAACAGCGAGAGGATACTAAAAAAGAGATTTTACGAGCACAAATAGCGTACAAAAAGAACTATGACCGAAAACGAAAAGCCGAATACGGATACAAAGTTGTCTGTCACGTATCGCCACAGTTTTAAGTTGTCACAACAAGTGGTAGTAAGATTCGGCCCTTCAACTTTTGCAACCTTGCTCTTAACCTTGCTGATCTCGTAAGGCCCTAAATACTCGCTTAAGTTGTTCTTATTACTTAAACTTGAATTATTATTGCAATGTTGTAGCGTTTACTTTTTTCACGTCTGCTCAGCTTGAGTGCTTGGCGACCAATGCCTCTTCTTTTATTTAATTTCTTATGCAAAGTTGTGATTTACATTTGTACGGTTGTCAGCTATTCACTATTGTTCTTATTTGCTATTTACACTTCTATGATCATTAACTAATTATTATTAACTATTACTGCCACAGTTCGGCCATCCTGACTTATAATCGTTCCGATTTATCTATCAGATACTTAAGTTTTTATCCAAGGTTTAATATGTGCTGCTTATTATTTGAAAATGTTCAATATCTTTGATAAGGTATCCATCATTTGGTAGTGTTTTTTCTATTTTATATGGGCCCTTGAATTTAGGTATGAATTTTTTGCATGCTCCTGGTATGCTAACAAAAGTTTTGATTACTACATAGTCACCAACCTTATAGTTGCTTACTACTCTATATTTATCTTTCATATTCTTGTTATATTCTTGGTTTTTTGATATTCTTTCAGCTGCTTTTTCCCGTAACTCATTTAGATTTCGATCGTTTGGGTTGTGGGTTTGTTCTAGGTTTTCTTTTAATAAGTCAATTACTTTGCTTTTCTGTTGAATGCCAAACCACAATTCACATGGAGTTATTCCTGTACTTCTGTGTGTTGTATTATTTAATGCAAATTCTATTTCAGGTAAAAATTTGTCTAATGAATAGTATAGTCCCCCGTCGGTCAACTTAGCAATCATTGGGCCTAGGCATCTATTCACCCGTTCTACCTGTCCGTTAGCTTGTGGTGAACCTGTTGCAACTTTTATATGCTGCACATTATTTTCTTGTAAAAATGATTCGAATTCGTTTGCTGTGAATCCCGTGAATGCTATGTGTGAAATTATGATTTTTGGGCGACTGTAAGTATTGAAATAGTTTTTAAGGCAATTTATTGCTTCCCTGGCACCTGTGGATCTTACCGCACATAATTTGTTGAATTTTGTAAAGCCATCTACTATTAAAAAAAACATACTTTTTGTTAGCCGTTTTAAGTTTGATTGGACCAAAGTGGTCAATATGTAGGACTTCGAACTGGTTTGTATTGAATATAATGGATCCTCATGTTTTCCAAACTTTGGTGAAAATATTATACATTTTATGCAGTCTGCTATGTACCAGTATGCCTTGGTTATAGCGTCTATAACCCTCGGTAGCCCATGTTGTCATGCTACAATCGTATAACATTTGTTTCCATACTACTTGGGACATAAAATAATACTGTATCTTTTCGCTTCTTGTATATCAAACTGTTGCGCATTTCAAAGCAAAGCAAATGATTGTTTCGTCTTTATGTTGACAGATCGATAGGTTTTGCTCAAATCTGTTTGCTTCCAATACTAGTATGTTGGGAATTTTACTCAGTGCATCTACATGTTTCATTTTTTCTCCACTACGATGTTGTAACTTGTAGTCATAGTTCTATAGGTCTAACGCCCATCTAAAAATTCGAGGGTTTACCTCTTTTTTGTTAAGTGTTAGAGTAAGTGAATTATAGTCTGTTACAATTTTTAATGTCCTTCCGTGTAAATAGATTCTGAACCTGCAAAAAGCATATATTATAGCCAGTGTTTCAAGTTCACTATAATATTTTGCCTCCTGCTCTGTAGTTCATTTTGAAAAGTAAAAGATGGGATGGAAATTTCCATCTGACTTCTTATGTAATAAGATAGCGCCGAGACCGCACTCGCATTACAGTGTAACTCCGTTTCATCTCATGGATCAAAAATTGATAAAATTGGTGCGTCACATAGTTTTTGTTTTAAGGTTTCGAAACAATTGTTTTCTTCTTCGCAAAACTGAAAGTTAGCATTCTTTTTGATAAGTTTATATAAAGGTAAGGCTAAGACTGAAAAACCTTTGACAAATTTTCTAAAGGACGAACATAAACCTAGAAAGCTATGCACATACTTTGAGTTTTTTGGAGTAGGAAAGTTTTATACCGATTCTATATTTCTCTCATCAGGTTTTATCCCTTCCTGTGAAACAGAGTACCCTAAATACTGCACTTCAGCTGCCATGAACTTACATTTGTCTAATCTTAGTTCTAATTTATTTTGTAGAAGCTTTTTGAAAACTTCTTCTAATACCAGTAAATGTTCTTCTACTGACTTTGATGCTATCATAATATCATTCAAATATATTGCTACCTGTTTTTTCCTAATCATATCATCAAAAATTTGGTTAACAAAGCGTTGAAATGTGGACGGGGCATTTTTTAGTCCAAAGGGCATTTTTACGAATTCGTATTGACCTAGTGGTGTAATAAATGATGTGTACCTTACAGATTCTTTATTCATTGTCACATGGTAAAACGCAATTTTAGATCTAACAGTGTAAATATTGATTTATCTGACAAGTTATCCAATAAGTCTTCAATCAACGGTGATGGATAATTGTTTTTTTGCGTTATTTTGTTGAGGTTCTATAATCAACACAGAGTCTAGTGTTATCCGTTTTTTTCTTTACTAGCACTATAGGTGATGTATATTCTAACTTGCTTGGTCTAATGATTCCATTTAGGAGTAAATCATCTAGGATATTCTGTACCTTCTCTTTTTCACTGTAAGACAGGCGTCGTGGGGAACATTGAAATTGCTTTTCATTATTTAAAAATAGTTTCATATTATATTGTGTTGCTGGCATTTTAGGAAGACTGCAATTCAAATATTGTTTATTTACAATAACATTTCCAGGAAACAGTTTTTTTTTAGCACTAAGGTTACAATTTACTGTACGGTCCCTTTTTCTTCCATTTGAATAGCAAGAATTTCTGATATTTCCTTTTCTATTTGATTTGTGTAATCAATTATGTTATTTTCATTATAAACATTTTTTATCTCGTTGCTTTGCTTTTCATATTCTTTGGTATCGATACTTTTTACTTTCTTTACTAGATTGGCTTTCTTTAAGAAGTCTTTACCCAAAATTACTTGATAATTCATTGCTTTATTTGGAACTACAAACATTTCTAACAAAAGGTTTTTATTTTCAAATTCAATGTTACATTTCACTTTTTCTATTATAATAAGTTGACTCTGATTTATTCCATGGTAAGATTTTTGTTGGGTTTTCAAAACTATTGACCTTCTTGGCACGAACTGTTGGCATATTAAACTTATTGGACTACCAATGTCTAGTAGTGTTTCTAAATAAACTTTATAATTAGTATCTATTGTGTGAAAATTATAATAAAAATATCTTAAATATTCATCATTTCCTTGTTGCTTTGGTGAAGTCTTGTGTTTACTGCAATCTATAGCTAGGTGACCCATCTCAGCACAGACGAAGCATTCTCCTTCTTCACGTTTTGGTTTTCGGCATTCGATTGCAATATGGCCTGCAGAGTTGCAATTGAAACAGTGAAAAGTTGTCTTATACGTAGTGTCTGCTTGGTATCCTCTTCCTTCGCGATTACTATTTCTTACAGTTGACATTGGTAAGTTTATCTTCTTAAAAGCCTCCAAAAGTTTTTGAGTATTTGGAAAACAAAGCATTCTAGCTTGTGAACGTAGTTGACGGTCTGAAATGCCCTCAATAAGATAGTCCAGAAGTTCAAAATCGCTTACTTTGATGTGGTTGGATAGAATAATCTTTTCATAAAAGTAATCTTGGAACGTTTCATTTGCCAACCATATGCGTGATTCTAATTGTCGTTTTAACATAACTGGACTCGAATGACTTTAAAAAAATATTGTCATTTCTTCTAGTAAAACATCGATTGACATTGACATTACATCCGTACGGGATTGAAACCATTTGAGAGCCTTTCCTCTTAGTCTGTTGGCAATTAATGCACACATATTATGTTCATCTAAATTGTATGCTTTTTTGATATTTAAAATTTGAATTTTCCAATGTATGAAGTTGTTCTCAAGTGCGTCAAATTCATACACCAACTCTTTTATGTGTATAAAATTTGTTTTGATTTTATCTTCAACACATTCTTGGTCAACGTTTTTCCTAAATTTCAATAACTCGTTCTCTTTTTGCAGTACTACTTTTTCCTTCCTTATTAATTCCATTTCACGTCTCATTAGTAGCATTTCTCTGTGCACAAAATAACTTTCTCTTTCATTTGGATTGTCGAAGTTGTCTGTACTCTTTGCACTCATAAGTCCATCGATCGCTCTCTTATTTTCTACATTGACGCTCTTTGTTATTCTTTTGTCTTCCTTTTCGTTGTTACTATCAACCGCTGTCGCTGTCACTTCATTTCGTTGTTGCTTACTTCCACCGTCGCTCTTTTCCTTATTATCGCTGTCAACCGTTGCCGTTTCCTTGCCGTTGTTGTTACTCACCACTGCCGTTGCTTTGTTGTCGAACTCATCTACCGTTGTCGTTTCTTTGCTGTCGTTGTCACCCACCACTGCCGCTGTTTTATTGTCAAACTCATCTACCGTTGTCGTTTCTTTATTACGATTATCTGTTCACATCTCTGACAGCGCCTTATCAACATCTTCTTTGATTACAGGTTTTCCACTTTACCGCTTCTTAGCGTTGACATTTTATTTTACTCATTTCTCTTCCTTTTTGCTGTTGTACGTACAGTTTTTATTTTTTATGATTTTTATTATCGATTAACTTACACAATAAATTTAATTCAAAATGCTCGCGTTGTGTAGCACAATTGGAATAGAGAAAATCTTGGATATTATTTTTCTGAATTAAAACACAGGTTGGAAAAGAAGAAAAAAAAAAAAATTTATATTCCTCTTTGTGCTGTTGTCAGGCGCGATCCCAATTCTGAGTTGTAGCGTTTACTTTTTTCTCGTCTGCTCAGCTTGAGTGCTTGGCGACCAATGCCTCTTCTTTTATATATTTTCTTATGCAAAGTTGTGATTTACATTTGTACGGTTGTCAGCTATTCACTATTGTTCTTATTTGCTATTTACACTTCTATGATCATTAACTAATTATTTTTAACTATTGCTGCCACAATATCATACTTCATAATTGTGTTATTATTATATACTTGAATTTCTTATTAACCACAATTAACTAACATTACCTAGCCAAACGCATGCATCCACAAGAGTTGCGTTGATTTTTATGTTCATTTTTAGCTCTTTCAAACTAGCAGTGTTCATTGCGTACACGGTAGCTGCTGAATTGCTTATTAAATTACTTGCGCCGTTGTGAGGTGAGATCATGAGAATTTGAACTGAAAGGTGTAATCAGCCTAGTAGTTGGTTTGTAAGCAGTATCTGCAGCTAACCATTCAGAAGCACTGAAATATTGACATGAATTCACTTCTAAGGCACAGTTCTTGAATATGCGACTGTCGTGAACGCTGCCTGGGTATCCAAGTACCAATTAATTAATAATTTTGTTATGGTCGCATGGAAATATGTTTCCTCGAGAAATATGCTACGGGACCCTGAGTGGGTTTTTCCGCCAATTTTATGTCTGTGCCTTCTAAGTAATCTATGCCCTGAGGTAATTCATGCATAGTGCCCATGACTAGCTTCTGTCGTTCAGATACATCAGGCCAACGCAAATATTTCTTTATCATGAAGAAAAGCAATAAAAACAATCTTCGTCATTTTCTTTATAGTTCCACCATATCCAATTCTGATATCTGCCGCAGTTTTTGCCACAGATGCTCCTTCCCCACTCGATCCTAAGCGGTAGAGGACAATGATGAGTTACACCATAACAGAAAATACTGACTGCACCGTAGGCCGCAAAACACTACATCATCCTTAATGATACCATTAATCTAATTTTATCAAAGTTTCCTTAAATGTCTGATATGAAGTTTCGCGATTTCGGCACTGAGTATTGTGTATGTGGAGCAACATATCGGCAAGCCGAAGCAGCAGCTAATGTAAATGTGATATCGTCAAGGATTTCATCTTCCAATTTACTTGTATCTTCTAAATAATGATTAATGACGTGAATTGAAATATTTATTTTCTTATACGAGCGGTCTGTTTTCATGCAGCATCATTACCGTCTAGGTATACTGTGATGTTTCAGCCAGATTAGTTGAGTTGTTGTGTGTTTCTCGTGCAGTGAAGAAAAAAATTTGTTTGCTTACAAAAATGGAGAAAATTAAGTTAAGATCTGTTATTAAACATTTTCATATAAAAGGCTTAACAGCAAAGGAAACAAAAATTGAGTTAAATGAATTTAAACGTGATCGTACATCAACAAAGGCTGAACCACGCTCAGCCCTGTAGAGTGACTACGCCAGAAATAATCACTAAAATCCATGATATGGTGTTAAGTGATCGAAGATTAAAGTTGAGTAAGATAGTTGAGGTCACAGGGATATCAAAAGGTAGCGTCATTTCTATTTTACATGAAAAATTGTGTATGGAAAAGATTTCGGCAAGATGGGTGCCGCGTTTGCTCACAGTCGACAATAAACGCAATAGGGTGGTTGCCTCTAAAGCTCTGTTGTCGCTCATGCAACGTAATCCGAATGAGTTTTTTCGTCAGTTTGTGACTGTAGATGAAGCATGGATTCACCAATACACTCCCGAAATGAAAGAATAATCTAAACAGTGGATTTTGAAAGGCAAACCATATCCAAAGAAGGCGAAAACCGTAAAATCAGCTGGTAAGGTTATGGCTACTGTTTTTTGGGATGCACGTGGATTTATTTTCGTTGACTATTTGGAAAAAGAAAAAACAATAACAGGGGAGTATTATGCATCCTTATTGGTCCAGCTAAGAGAACAAATTGAAAAAAAAACGGCCTCATTTAAAGAGAAAAAAATCCTCTTTCATCAGGACAATGCCCGCGTTCACACATGTTTATGATCAATGGCTAAAATTGAAGAATTAAAGTTGGAATTGGTCGACCACCCACCGTATTCGCCAGATTTAGCTCCCAGTGACTTTTTCCTATTCCCAAACCTGAAAAAATGGCTCAGTGGACAACGTTTTTTTTTTCAAATGAAGAAGTCATCGATCAAACAAATGCTTATTTTGAAGACCAAAATCTTATTTTTCTGACGGGTTAAAAAAATTTGAGAAACGTCTAACTAAGTGTATAGAGGTCCAAGGAGATTATGTTGAAAAATAAAAAAAAATTTACCAAAAAAAAACTAGTTTTAATGCTTTTTTCTAAGAACTTATTGATCCACCCTCGTATTACATCTTAACATCGTTGTCAGCAAACATTGTCAACTATAATAAGTTATTTATGGCATATTCTGTATTTATTTCAATTAATTTCTTTTTTTCGTTTGTTCTTGGCATTTTAAATTGTCTCTTTACATTTGTAAATACGAAAACAGCTGATTCACACTGATACACAGAAAAATCAAAACAGGTCGTTCAAGCAATGGTGTATAAATTATCGTTGATTATCTTTACAGTTTCCGTGAAGACCGCTAAAAAAAATATATTGTATGATCGTATTTGTAAAGGTTAGTTTTTGAAGGGATATACATAACTTGTTGTTTTTTTTTTTGTGTGTATATTGTATTTCTATTTTATAATACATATCATGTTTAAAAAAAAAAAATAATAATAATCAAATAGCGAGAAATAAAAAGAATTGACTTGTACAAATTGGGGATCGAACTGGTGACGCGATCACACGTACGCATTATTGTGCATATGCTGAACCGACGATTGAGCCCGATCGGCCAACGGCTTCTTTTGTCTGAAATGGTCTTAGAAGCGAGAAAATGTTTTTTGAGGTATTGCATTTAATTTTTGTATGGCTTAAATTTGTTTGAAAAAACAAGACAACAAACATTTTTATACTCTTCAGGCGCACATAAAAATAGGTATAATGCACACACATACACAGACAAAAATAATCTTGGATCCCATTTCCACAATTACGGCAGATGAGCTTCTGGACGCCTCCAAAAAAACAGGCAGCAAGAAGACCCCTGGCTTGGATGGAATCCCAACAGTGTCCCAAAACATGCAATACAGAGGATTACAGACGTCTTCCGTAGAGTGTTGAATATGTGTCTGGATGAGGGTGTTTTTCCCTCTTGCTGGAAGCAGCAGAGATTGGTGCTGATACCGAAAGGTAACAAGCCGCCGGATCAGCCATCATCATATAGGCCGCTGTGTATGCTGGACACAATGGGAAAGATACTAGAGCGTATCATATATCGGCGCCTTGAATTGGTCACAGAGGGTCCGAATGGACTACACAAAAACCAGTATGGTCCGTGATATCGCTCTGAATGCAATCGCTGGTGAACGATGGCTCTGGGGCACAAAACAATATTGCGCTGTAGTTACCCTGGACATTAAAAATGCATTTAACTCGGCAAGATTGTGCAATATAGTACGCTCCTTGGAGAATCTCGGTGTACCAAAGTTCCTTCTCAGAATGGTGATGTCATACCTAAGTAATCGAACGCTTCTATATAACACAGAAATAGGCCCACAAAGGTACAACACTACTGCTGGTGTACCGCAGGGATCTGTGCTCGGTCCAATCTTATGGAATGTAATGTAAGACGGAGTAGCGTGTCGCTACCAGAAGAAATTGAGATAATTGGCTACGCAAATGACATTGCAGTAGTTGCAGTGGCAAAGACGCTTACGGAACTCCAGGGGAAATGCAACTCATCCGTTGGCAGACTGGTCTAGAGTTAGCGGACCACAAAACTGAGCTAGTTCTAAACAGCAGCAGGACACAAGACATAATGTCCGCACCTTTCATTAAGTATTTAGGGGTCCTGCTGGATTGTCGTCAACTGCAGGGATCACCTCAAATTTTCAAGCGAGAAAGCGTCGAAGACCTACGCAGCACTAGCAAGGCTTATGCCGAACGTTGGAGGGCCCAGACAACCAGTGCGTGAGCTGCTTGCGGCAGTCAGCAAATCGATTATCCGATACGCTGCACCAGTGTGGTCCTGTGCAACCAAACACAAATCGTACATTAAAGAAGCTGCTTCCGTATATCGACTTAACTCGATAAGGGTATGTTGCGCGTTCCCAACGGTTTCAGATGACGCAAAAAGCGTCATTGCAAACTGTAAACCGGTAGACATGGACGTTAATAAGTTGGTGGCGATATATGCTTTGAGACGGGCAGAGCGATACATCAAAAAACAAAAAACTTTTTCTAATAAGAACTTTAATTTAAAGGGTGGTTTGTATGGACAGACGGGCATGGCTTAATCAACTCGTCTCATCGAGCTCACAAATATATTTACTTTATGGGGTGTACGATGTCTCTTTCTGTGTGTTACAAACTTCATGACAAACTTATAATACTATTCACTACCGTGAAGAGTATAAATATATGTTTAACAATACAAAAGCCGACTTGTGTACGGGCGTTATCGGGACTACAATGTGGTTGGCAATGTTCGTTCGCCAACACTGTATTACCGATAACGCATCGATATTCTCTCCTGTAACGTCAGCTGTTGGGCATGGGGAAATAAGGAAGAGGAAGAACCAAAACAAAGAAACCAAAGATGAATGACACTTGTATTTTATGGATCTTTTTGGAAATTTTGTGTTTTGCTGGTGACCGTTGGATGTGGAGAGACGACATCCATATTAAAACAACGGACTCAAGGAAGAGGGAACAATCTTGGCTGGTAGAAAATCAATTACGAAAAACCCCTGAGTGAGCAACAACGGGTTACAAAATTATCCCATCATACTTTTGTTTGTTTTCATTGAACCGAACTTATATATTAATAAAACTTATTTAAACAAACTTTCAACCAGTGATTGTGTTATTGTGATTTATACTAGTAACGCCCCAGAGCAACCATTGGCTCATCTTTGACTTAACTTTGGTCACAACAACTTGGTTGATACGTACATGTAAACACATGTTATGAGCAGAATCGATATCCGACAATTGAACAACGAAAAAATCTGGACTTTCAACTCTCCTTTAATAATAATGGTTCATGGAAAACGTTTTACGGAAAGACAATAACGGTAGAGTAGCGATACTACCTGCCCCGAGAAAGCGGGGGTGCAACTGCAAGCTAATGTTGTTGATTGGCTTTAACCTGGCGAAGTCCAGCACTATCCTTGTGGGTACACCCCAAGTAGCTCACAGCCTCCACGTGGCGCTTCTGGACGATGACCAATCTGACATCCGTCAGTTGGTTAGCTGATGCGAGAAGGCGAAAAAATTCAGGCGCGTTCTCCGGTTCATCACACAGAGGGCACCTTGGTGTGTTGTCGTGCCCAAACCTGTATAGGTACCACCTGTATCCACCATGTCCAGACAAGAACTGGGTTAAAAGGTAGTTGGTTTCCCCGCTCTTCCTGCTCAGCCATTTTTCAATGTCTGGGATGAGCCATCTACCATTCTTAGCGTTCTGCCTTCTCCGCTGCCAAAGTAATGTTGAGGCATGCCGCTCCCGCCTTCTTGTGTCGTTTTCTGGACACCCATGACACGTCTCATAGAGTCTGCGCATTTCATCAGCCAATATGTCTATGGGAATCATCTCCACTAGTACCAATGACGCATCATCTGAGATTGTTCGAAAACCTGATACCGTTCTGAGCGCTGCCAGTCTATAGGTGGTCGAAAGGACATTCGCGTAGGTACTTGCTCTCAGCGATTCCGCCTGAACGGGGCAGCAATATCCGGCGCTTGTCCGCCTTAGGGCCACCGATGTTTGGCAGCATCCATGATAAGGCATTCTGGACCCTAGCAGCTTTATCCATTACGTACAGCAGGTGCTCTTTGTACGATAGCCTGCTATCCAGCATAACACCTAGGTACCTTATAGCTCTCTTGGACCGTACCTCGTGCTCGCCAACTCGTACGGAGCAGAACACTATACGCTTCCTACTGGTGATCAGAACCACTCTGCTAAGGACAGTTTCGAAGACCTTAGCCATGCAGCAACCGCGAGAATAGCGGAGTTTGCAGATTGCTCTAAATTCCTTATCTCCTTGCCCGTTACTATCAGACACAGGTCATCCGCAATACCTACCGAAGTGCAACTTTCGGGAAGAGGTACTTTGGCACTTCCGTTCTACGAACGGACCCTTTAATATGCAGCCAGTTTGCAGAGTTAAATGTATTCTTTACATCCTGCGTGACGCTTGCGCAGTACTCTTTATCACCATAAAGCCACCTTTCGCCTTGAATTGCCTGTCTTACCATACCAACCACTTTATTCATCGCGTCAACTGTCGAGTGACCCTTTCGAAAGCCAAACTGGTTTTCAGAGAGAGTGCCACTCTCGCTCACGATTTGTTCAAGTCTGTTGCAGACAATCTTTTCCAAGACTTTGCCTACAGTATCCAACAAACAAATCGGTGTATACGACGACGCCTCTTTGGGTGGCTTACTAGCCTTTGCTATTAGGACCAGTTTTTGATGCCGCATTCTTGTGGGGAATACTCCGCTCTGTAGGCATTGGTTGAAAACCTGCATAAATACACCTAAAACACTCGAAATAGCTGCTTTCAGGACTTTATTTGGCACTCCATCAAGACCCGGAGTCTTCCTATCCTGAATTTTGGCGCAATCTCAGGACAGTTCCTCGGAACTAACACTGGGGATACCATCTAGAGATCGTTGCTCAGACCTTTCGTCTAGTACTGAGGTCGCTGTCGGGAACAGTGTTCTGATAATGTTCTCCAGCATTACTGGACAAGTGGGTTGTGGTACTCTACAACCTTTCACCCTCGACATTACCATCCTGTACGCCGTGCCCCAAGGATTTATGTCAGACTCCTCGAGAAGCTTTTTAAGGCATGACCGCTTGCTGGACTTGACTGCCTTTTGGAAATCGAGTCTGGCCATTCTGAACTAAATGCCGCTAAATCGGCTGTTAAAAATTTTCACTGCTTCTAAAAAGCTGCATGAGTCGTCGTGCGTGAAGACAAGCACGTCGTAGCTCCGACAGTTCTCTATTCTACCAGTGGCATGCTGGTCTGCGTCTAACCTGGATTCTCCTACGCATAGTGGCGTCACAGGCTATGGATAGCATGTTTGACAGTCTGTCCGCCAACTGATCGGAAGTGCCCATGCCGAGTTCTTGTGTTCGGAATATTTCCAGGAACATTTCCTTGCCACACAATGAGTCTGTCCACCTGCCCAACTCTAGAACATCGCCTTATGTCGATCAGGATGGCCTGATGATTGCCTAACCTGATCCTTCACTAACCATCCACTTCGTGTTTGTTTCTACGCTGCTAGTTGCAAAGGTTGTCTATGACTGACCTTCTGACCGCTTTCCTACACGTGACCTCTGTTGAGCAGAACTATATCGAGTCTTGCCACAGCTTCCAGAAGGGTTTGGCCCCTTGCTTTGGTAGATCTGCTTCCGGTTATCGCAGGAGATCTTCCTCGGGCTTCCGTCACTGGTTCGTGGAGAAAGTGTTCGAAGTCCAAAGCTGTCATGCTTGGGCGTGCATAACAGCTGAAGAAGTGTATGCCCCCGATTTTTCTGTGAACAAAGTTAGCAGCACGGGTACCACCATCCTCGAATGCGTATGAACCACACGCCCATAGTGCAGCAACACTTTCGGTATCTTCAAACCAAACTGACTTATTGCGCTTCGTGTAAGGCTCACTTACCAGAACTACGTCTGCCTTTTCTTCCACTATGGTTTTTTGCAGAAGATCCTGCGCTGCTTGACATTGATTCAGGTTGATTTGAATTATCTTCATACCTTCCTCTTTCTCAATGCCTCTTTAAATACCGGTTTGCATCCCACCACGTGACTTGCCATCGTCGGATCTTTCTTCGTACACCACATGCTTCTCGGGCTACTACTGAAATTTTTTGCAATGTGTCTCTCCACGCCATACCTTATGCAGCATCTTGACCTAGCCTCATTCTTGCATGACCTAGATATATGGTCGCACTCTAAGCATTTGAAACACTCCTTCAATGCCACCTTTGCTCTAATACGGCAGATAACCCATCCAATATATGGCCGCCTGTGCCAGCATATGACCGTCTCAGACTAGTAACGTCCAAACTCTGAACATCAGCTTCTCTAAACCGCTCCAATATACCATCACGTATCTCGTCCTTAGTGGTGACTTCGTCGCAGTCCCTGACCTCTATCGTCGTTTTTTGGCTCAGAGATCTAACCGACACATCTAACCCTCAGCTCTTCTGTTTCCGCAATTTTCGTCCTTAGCTCTAGCAGGAGGTCACCATTTTGCGTTCTGCAAATCCTATGCACCAACTCCGTAAGGCCACCACAATTTGGGTCGGCTTTCATCTTTTTCAGGGTATGAGATAGGTTCCCTCCTCATGACGATGGACAACCAAAGCATCTGGTTTTATATGCTTCCTGAACCCAGCAATCTGCATGCTTTTCTTCTTCCAAACCGTTTGCCATTGGTCAAGCTGCGGCGTCTTAGGTGCGCTTTGCCCCCATTTTTAAAGTGGGTTGCTTTTTCCCCACGCCGATGCTTTCTCCTCCCGTTTGTCGATTAGGTTGCACCAATACCTTCGTTGGTTTATCCTTTACATGCGGACCTGGTGGGAGCCCCGTTTTGCCAGGATGTCGCTTTTGGGGTGGTTCACCCGAAACCAGCGGTGACGTACGAGCGCTCGCTTCGCATAAGCTTGGTGTTGTCTGAGCAAAACACTCTCTTGTATTTTGCCCTGGAGCAGTTTTACCATCATCAGATATCTCCTGTACTGCCAGAGATACAGTCGGCTAATACTATCGATTGTATCTCTCGTAGGGTGATGGACAGATCCTCTTTTGCCATTTTCCAACATTGCGACCAACTCTTCTATTTTCAAACCGAGCTTTTTGAAGGAGTCAGCTCCACCCTCGGTTACGTTTCGCCTTTAAGATTGGGGGCTAAGTAGAAATGGAGTGGAAGGCCCGTCTATATCGCTATTCTCTTCCTCCACGGTTGGCGGTACCACCGTTCGACCGGTTGCCTGCTCTGTCTCCATCGGTGAGCGCGGCGTCCTTGTGCTCTTCCGAAAAGGTTCCGAGACAGCTAGAAAGTCTGAACTTGTAGCATTCGATGATATAGGAGCCAAGTTAGCCACTCCTGCATCACTGCGGTCATAGGAAGGGGGCTCGCTTTCTCACCCACCATAGCCGCCGGTACTAGGCTTCCGACACCTTACACCGCAATAGTCGGACTTTTTGGTACTTCCATTTTTGTTTTTCTGTCTGGGATCCTACCCAAAGCCGCTTATCTTCAGCCAGGTCTAATACAGCCACCCCTGACATGGGGACAGACGCTGACCAGGAAGCCGCCCATTCTGGTAACCGTCGTGCCTGGATTTTTTCGCCTTCTCGCATCAGCTAACCAACTGACGGATGTCAGATTGGTAATCGTCCAGAAGCGCCACGTGGAGGCTGTGAGCTACTTGGGGTGTACCCACAAGGATAGTGCTGGACTTCGCCAGGTTAAAGCCAATCAACAACATTAGCTTGCAGTTGCACCCCCGCTTCCTCGGGGCAGGTAGTATCGCTTCTTTACCGTAATTGTCTTTGCGTAAAACGTTTTTCATGAACCATTATTATTAAAGGAGAGTTGAAAGTCCAGATTTTTTCGTTGTTCAATTGTCGGATATCGATTCTGCTCATAACATGTGTTTACATGTACGTATCAACCAAGTTGTTGTGACCAAAGTTAAGTCAAAAATGAGCCAATGGTTGGCTCTGGGGCGTTACTAGTATAAATCACAATAACACAATCACTGGTTGAAAGTTTGTTTAAATAAGTTTTATTAATATATAAATTCGGTTTAATGAAAACAAACAAAAGTATGATGCTTTGGTTGTCCATCGTCATGAGGAGGGAACCTATCTCATAACCTGAAAAAGATGAAAGCCGACCCAAATTGTGGTGGCCTTACGGAGTTGGTGCATAGGATTTGCAGAAGGCAAAATGGTGACCTTCTGCTAGAGCTAAGGACGAAAGGTGCGGAACCAGAAGAGCTGAGGGTTAGATGTGTCGGTTAGATATCTGAGCCAAAAAACGACGATAGAGGTCAGGGACTTCGACGAAGTCATCACTAAGGACGAGATACGTGATGGTATATTGGAGCGGTTTAGAGAAGCTGATGTTCAGAGTTTGGACGTTACTAGTCTGAGACGGTCATATGCTGGCACAGGCGGCCATATATTGGATGGGTTATCTGCCGTATTAGAGCAAAGGTGGCATTGAAGGAGTGTTTCAAATGCTTAGAGTGCGACCATATATCTAGGTCATGCAAGAATGAGGCTAGGTCAAGGTGCTGCATAAGGTATGGCGTGGAGAGACACATTGCAAAAAATTTCAGTAGTAGCCCGAGAAGCATGTGGTGTGCGAAGAAAGATCCGACGATGGCAAGTCACGTGGTGGGATGCAAACCGGTATTTAAAGAGGCATTGAGAATCAGGAAGGTATGAAGATAATTTAAATCAAAATGAATCAATGTCAAGTAGCGCAGGATCTTCTGCAAAAAACCATAGTAGAAGAGAAGGCAGACGTAGTTTTGGTAAGTGAGCCTTACACAAAGCGCAATAAGTCAGTTTGGTTTGAAGATACCGAAAGTGTTGCTGCACTATGGGCGTGTGGTTCATACGCATTCGAGGATGGTGGTACCCGTGCTGCTAACTTTGTTCACAGAAAAATCGGGGGCATACACTTCTTCAGCTGTTATGCACGCCCAAGCATGACAGCTTTGGACTTCGAACACTTTCTCCACGAACCAGTGACGGAAGCCCGAGGAAGATCTCCTGCGATAACCGGAAGCAGATCTACCAAAGCAAGGGGCCAAACCCTTCTGGAAGCTGTGGCAAGACTCGATATAGTTCTGCTCAACAGAGGTCACGTGTAGGAAAGCGGTCAGAAGGTCAGTCATAGACAACCTTTGCAACTAGCAGCGTAGAAACAAACACGAAGTGGATGGTTAGTGAAGGATCAGGTTAGGCAATCATCAGGCCATCCTGATCGACATAAGGCGATGTTCTAGAGTTGGGCAGGTGGACAGACTCATTGTGTGGCAAGGAAATGTTCCTGGAAATATTCCGAACACAAGAACTCGGCATGGGCACTTCCGATCAGTTGGCGGACAGACTGTCAAACATGCTATCCATAGCCTGTGACGCCACTATGCGTAGGAGAATCCAGGTTAGACGCAGACCAGCATGCCACTGGTAGAATAGAGAACTGGCGGAGCTACGACGTGCTTGTCTTCACGCACGACGACTCATGCAGCTTTTTAGAAGCAGTGAAAATTTTTAACAGCCGATTTAGCGGCATTTAGTTCAGAATGACCAGACTCGATTTCCAAAAGGCAGTCAAGTCCAGCAAGCGGTCATGCCTTAAAAAGCTTCTCGAGGAGTCTGACATAAATCCTTGGGGCACGGCGTACAGGATGGTAATGTCGAGGGTGAAAGGTTGTAGAGTACCACAACCCACTTGTCCAGTAATGCTGGAGAACATTATCAGAACACTGTTCCCGACAGCGACCTCAGTACTAGACGAAAGGTCTGAGCAACGATCTCTAGATGGTATCCCCAGTGTTAGTTCCGAGGAACTGTCCTGAGATTGCGCCAAAATTCAGGATAGGAAGACTCCGGGTCTTGATGGAGTGCCAAATAAAGTCCTGAAAGCAGCTATTTCGAGTGTTTTAGGTGTATTTATGCAGGTTTTCAACCAATGCCTACTCGAACAATCTCAGATGATGCGTCATTGGTACTAGTGGAGATGATTCCCATAGACATATTGGCTGATGAAATGCGCAGACTCTATGAGACGTGTCATGGGTGTCCAGACAACGACACAAGAAGGCGGGAGCGGCATCCTCAACATTGCTTTGGCAGCGGAGAAGGCAGAACGCTAAGAATGGTAGATGGCTCATCCCAGACATTGAAAAATGGCTGAGCAGGAAGAGCGGGGAAACCAACTACCTTTTAACCCAGTTCTTGTCTGGACATGGTGGATACAGGTGGTACCTATACAGGTTTGGGCACGACAACACACCAAGGTGCTCTCTGTGTGATGAACCGAAGGACGTCGAGCACGTTATTTTCCAATGTGCTCGGTTTCCTGTTCCAGAATGCTATCCGGAGGAGCCAGGAAGCGCATTTCAGTTCATGTTAGCATCTCTGGCCAACTGGGATTGGATCTGTGAACGTGTGACAGCTATCCAGCTAAAGCTACGTCGTCTAGAGAGGGTTAGGCGTAATATGCAGACGTTGCAGAGAGTGCCGGACGGGGGATCTTAGAATACTGACCAGTAGCCACGACCTACGTACGACAACAACACAACACAATAGGTGACCTACTAAACTAGGACCGATTGACTTTTGAGCAGCAATGCTCCACCTTCCTAACTACGTAATATCTAATGACAGTTCCGGGAGGACGATAGGACAAGGGGCGGGAGTGATTAGCGAGGCTAAAATCCCGCACTCCGGTCCTTTCTGGTAGGTTTTCGATGCTTCACTTCCCACACAAAAAAAAAAAAAATAAAAAAAAAAAAACTACCAGCCCCGATTTTTTGTCTTATCGGACACTACAAGTGTCTGATCCCAAATCATCAAATGTGTAAATTTCAAGAACCTAGGGTCACTGGATCATAGAGCTCCGATATGTGTGCTCAATACAGCATGGCCATGCACCAACTACATGACACATATTTCATACTATTAGTCATGAGTGGCCCCGTTTCGAAATAGAGCGGCTAAGAATGTCTGTACGCCTTGCATCTCCTTGCAGCTCCCAGGAGATTGTAAGGCGCAAGGAAACATCTGAGAATGAGTGGGTTTTCTGCTCTGCAGCGAACAATGGTAGGGGTTTTTTAGTCGATTGGCTTATGAATGTGACATGTGGTACGGTTCATAAGTATCTTTAGAAGATTTTTACCTCATTGTGCTCATAACAAAAAAAAAAAAAATTGATATCAAAAATCAAAAAAATAAACAAAACAACAACAACGTGTTCATTCTCCTTGCTTCTTGTATTGTCATCAGAATTAAAGGTGTATACAAAATTTTAATTCAATCTAATGTCAAGAAATGGTTCTAATTTTGTTTGTTTTGATTTTGCTAACAAACTAACATCCTAAGCAAGTTAAGTAAAAATAAAACCTTGAATTACTATAGAAGAAGGAACTTCGTTCCGGCCAGGTGTCCCACGACACCTTTCTGACTTTTATATTTTACTGTTTCTTCCTTAAACCGCATTGAAAACTTAGTACCTAACCTCTTATTTTGCTTGACATAAATTTTCTGCCCTGGTTGATAATTTTTTACTTCCTTTCTACCTCGATTATGATACGCCAAATCCCTTTGTTGTTTTTCAATCAGTCTTAGATAATTACTTTGCCTTGTTACCTCATAATCATCCAGTCCAAAAAGTCTCTACTCTACCAAAAAATAAATCCACAGGTCTCTTGTTAGTCACTGAGTGAATGGAATGATTGTACTCATTTACAGATATCTCAAGTAACTCCTCAAAACCCTTGAAGTGATGCTCATGCTTCAAACACATCATAGCTTCCGAGCTTTCTATTTGACCATTCATATCACTCTTATAAGATGGAGTTGTAAAAATCTCAATTCGCGAATCATTCTCCATCATAAACTTAATTGATTGTGAATTAAAAGCTTTCTCATTATCAAATACAAACACCTTTGCTACACCAAAATAAAAAAGAATATCTCTCAAAGGCTTCCTTACATCCTCGATACTTTTCCCATTTATCTCTCTAACTACCACAAACTTCGTAAATTTATCAATCGCAGTAAGCACCTTGTGACCATTGGTAGAGAAAATATCCATATGAAGAGTATAACCGGGATAAGTCGGCATTGGTGTTAAACCTAAATGCTGCTCATTAGGATTCCTCTATTACTTATTTTACTTACATATTCTACAATTCGCAACTCACTCCCGAATTTTCTTCGTCATTGAAGGAAAATAAAACTTCTCTAAAATTTGCAGCCTATTCAGCTTCACAATCCTGCGAGCCCTGTTATGAGTTGTGCAAATAATTCTTCTCTGTTCCTCACTGTCTACAACATCTGCTACAAAAATTCTAGAAAATCTCACTTTGTAATTTAAGAAATGCGTTGAGTAAATGAACTGAATCTTAAGTTTTATGTCCTCAGTGGCTTTAATACAATTGATAACAGAAGGATCAAGATATTTCCCTAAGATCATTATTAGTTTATCTTCCGTGAACTCAGGTTCCACTATTATGTGTCTACTTTACACACGGAAAATATTTCTAACCTGATAAGACGATTCGCCCACTTCAATAAATAATTGGTTCCTAAATGAATTAATTGGAATTTCAATCGTAAGAATTCAATTACTATTACTACTTGGAACAGAGGCCATCAATGAATTAATGTCCGCACTTGGAGGACGTGACAAGAAATCTGCAACAACATGCGTACTGCCAGGCTTGTATATAAGCTCATGATTGAATTCCTTCAACTGAGCCTTCAACCTCTTCATTTTTGCATTTGTATTCTTGTTACTTAAAGTAAGAGTCAAAGACTGATGGTCCGTAAATATCTTGACTTCCTTTGATCCATACACAAAACATCTTACAGAATTCAAAGCCAAAATGATGGCAAGCATTTCCATCTCATTAGTGGCAAATGCTTCTTCAGATCTCCCCAGAGCCCTAGACAGATATGTAATTGGCCTGCCACCTTGCGACAATACTGCACCTAAAGCGTAATTCGAAGCATCAGTTGTCAACTCATATGGTTTGTTGAAATCAGGGAAATGTAAAACAACCCCTTCCGATATTAAACACTCCTTCAATCGTTTAAAACATTCAATCTGGTCTTGACTCAAATGAATCTTAGTACCTTTTGAAAGATTCTTGGATAACCGACCCAACTCACCTCTCATGATTGAAGTCAGAGGCTTTGCTATTAGCGCATAACCCTTTATAAATCACTTATAATATCTTGAGGCACCATGGAAAGATCTCAAATCTTGAACCGACTTCGGTAAGACATAGCTAGATATTGCTTCAACTTTCTTATGATTTGGTTGGATCCCACTTCCTCCTATGATAAATCCTAAGAAACTCAATTCTTACTTCATAAATTCACATTTGTCTAGCTGAACCTCCAGATTAGCCCTTTCTAAGGTATCAAATACAATTTTTAAATTCTCCAAATGCTCTTCCTTAGTTCGCCCAAAAATCAGAATGTCATCAATATAAACAAAACATTTACTACCTAAATTTTCGCGAAGAATATCATCCAATGCTCTCTGGAAAATTGCCGGTGCATTCCTCAATCCAAATTGAAGCCTTGTGAACTCATATTTCCCGTAATTGACTCAAAAAACCGTCATTTCAATGTCAGATTCCCTTAAAGGAACTTGATGAAAGCCACTTTTTAGATCTAAAGTTATAAAATATTTATTTCTACCTAGATTTGCTAAGATATCCGTAATATCAGGTATTGAATACCTATCAGGTATTGTCAATTCATTCAACTTCCTGTAGTCAATCACCATTTGCAATTTCTTCTGTCCAGAGGCATATTGCTTTTTAGGGATTACCCAAACAGGAGAATTATAAGGAGATGTTGATGGAAGAATAATTCCATCTTATAATAACTCCTTTATTTGTGCATCTATTTCCGATTTGAGAGCCATGCAGTAAGGATATTGCCTAGAGACAATTGGTCTATCATGCCTAGTTCTGATTTCTGCTAAAACTTTGGTAGTAAATGTCATCTTCTTATTCGGATCAGAAAAAAGAGTCGGACAAGCACTTATCAAATTACGAATGTCATGAGACTCTTCAAGGGTTAAATGTGCTAAACGCAATTGTAGATGATTTACCGCCAATAGAGTAAAGTAATTCTGCTGTGAATAGATAACAGCCTTCAAATGTGTTGTCATTTTGAATTATCCCGTCAAAACTGTCAAAGTTATGAAGAATGTAAAACATTTGCTTGTCAATACCACAATTAAACAAGTCAAAGTAAGCGTGCTGTGTAATTAGAGATTTACCTGAAATTGATTTGACTGAGAAAGGCTTGTCATTGCTAAGAGGCTTGCATATGAGACTATTCCTAACATAATTATTATTTGAAACAGTATCAATAAGAAATTTAATTTTGACACCATTGCGCATTCGATATTCAAAATATGGTAAAGAGGAAGACCTAATCTAAAAATGAACATTATCAACTTGTTCAACATCAGACAATAACTCATCATCCTGATTCTCGAATTCCTCATCGCCGAATTCCTGCACTCCTTGTAAAACTTGGTTATTATCTAAGGCCTTATCATAAATCGTAGTCTCAGTGTTGAAGACTCTTTGCTGTTTATGTTAATAAGACGATGTTTGAGAAGAGTTGCCGTTGACAGGTGGTCTCTTCTCAGAACTATAATTGTTAACTCGATGTGTTCTATTGAACGGATTGTTACCATTATACGAGTATCGAGGTTGACCAAATTTATTCTGTTCCTGCCTAAAATTTTGAAAATACTGAGGCCTATTACGATAATCAACCTGACGCGTTTGAAAAGAGCTATCCACTTCCATTGACCTGGCCGGTTTAATCGATAGTTGTGATCTGTAATTCTGATTAGTCTGTTGATCATTAAGTGATTATTTCTATCAAAGTTTGATCTAACTCTGTCTGTGTGCAGTTTCCGAATAAAATTGTTGTTGAAATTGACGCCGCTGTGGCTTTGGTGACTGAACCCGATTATTTACAAAGGTTGACCGATAGGTCATTTTAAGCACATCTGAAGTGTTTGAGGTAAACTTTCAGGTTCCCTAACACTTAAGAACCGGAGTAAATCTCAATTAAGACTTTTTATAAAGGCACTTGCTTTACTCTTTATGTGTTGGTTATCACTTCTAAGGTTTCTTCAGAGAGCTAGAGAAAATCTTATCAAGTAAAAGCAAACGATGTTGATAAATTTCTTGATAGAAATCAGTTACATTATTGTTACGCTGAACTAGAGTGGTAAGCTGATACTTACGTGTACCTAAGTCACGTCTGTGCGAGTAATGCAACAATAAACACTTCTTGATCTTGTCCCAGTCTGAATGTGTTCTGTAAGATTCCAACGCCGTTTCTGCATCCCCTACAATCTTATATTAAATTGAATGCAGAATTACAAAATATCTTGGAGTATCCCTTAACCGTTCATATAATGATAAAATCTTATCCACGGCCTTCCTCCAAGAACTAAATTGACCTGGTTTACCAGAAAACTCTTTTAACGTCTTAACAATATCTGGAATTCATTCTGATTCCCCTAAATCATGACTAAAATCAGTATGTTCTTCAATTTCTACATTACTTTGCACAGGTGTTAAAAAGTCTTTTATCGCATCTTTAATTATGTCCTTCAACTCTTATTTCTATTGCTCAGAAAAAGTTAACGTTGCCATTGCTTTTTTTTTGTATTTATTTAACCAATAATTCATAGTTATACAATTTTCATAATTTGATTTTTACAGAGTTTAGTTATATTATTACTTGAGACTTCACTACTGAAAATTTGTTTTTTTTTTAACTTAATTTATATTTACATACTTTAATTGATTTACTTGATTATTTAACGAAAAAGGGGAAAAACCAGAAAACTAGTTAGTTATACTAAAACTTAACACTAACCTAACTTAACTTAATTAAACAACTAAGGTTTGGTACTTCAATAATCTAATCACATCAATTAGAGAACTAAGAATCAATTTCTAAGCAATCTTATATAATACATTTTATTACATAAGTAAGTTGCGATCATTAAAATTTAAGTTGTATTGAACTATTTTTTCTTGAACTGTTTTTACAATGGCTTTTTCATGTAATCGGGTAGTGGAAAAATAAAATGGTAAATTGAGTAACTTTTTAAGCTATTTATTCTGTACCATTTGAAGTCTATTTATGTGCGTGGAAGCACAATCACCCCAAACCTGAGACCCATGTAGTAAAATTGGGCTGAATATCGATTTGAATATTATAAGTTTGTTGTCCAGTGAAAGTGTGATTTCCTGTTTATGAGCGGATAAAGTACACAAATAGCTTTGTTTATTTTATCCAGCGTTTTACCAATGTGTACATTAAATATAAGTTTTTTGTCCAAGTGTAATTGTAGATATCGTACGCTATTAGTCCAATGAATTTCAGTATTATTAATATTTAGATTAGCATTGGGTAAGTGTATACTTTTCCTCCTACTTGTGAAGTAGATCGCGCTAGTCTTTCTAATATTTAACAAAATTTTCCTTTTTTTGTAACAGTATGCAAGACAGTTAATGAGTTCTGAAGGGTATTGTGTATATCTGCATACATGTTACCCGTACAGTAAAGCGCAGTGTCGTCTGCAAAAGTGGAAACAGTGCAGTTTTCAAGAATAGGTACAATCATAGGTATATACATTATACAAAACCGGACCCAAGACTGATCCCTGGGGTACGCCAGCAGTAATATTCTTAGTGTCCGATTGAATTCCACTTAACTCAACGAAAAACTGTCGTTAGGTGAGAAAAATTTGCTCAATTTTTGTAAGATAAACAGGCGTGTTTGTAATCATCAATTTGTGTATTAAGCCGTCATGCCATACCGTATCAAAAGCTGCTTGTATATCTAAAGTAACCAGACCGATTGACTTTTTATCTTGCATATTCTGCTTAATAAAATGTTTAAGCTTAAGAAGAGGATTAATGCAACACATATGAGACCTGAAACCAAATTGAGTTGTTGGTATAATTGAAAGTGCTTCTAGATGCAAGTAAAGCTTCTGCCGTATGATTTATTCGAATAATTTCGAGAAGCATCATAATAAACTGATAGGACGGTAGTCAGGTGGCTTCCCTGGTTTTGGACGGGTTATGATTTTAGCAGTTTTACATGATTTTGTGAAGTAACCAATCCGAAGACAATATTTAAGATGGAAGCAAGAAAAAGGGTAACGCTAAGTGGTAATTTTATACAAATATTAGGAATATTGTCCAAACCTGGAGATTTCTTCGTGTTCAGGGAGTGAATTATATTCTCAACATCATCAGATGATACAGATGGTGCATAAAACAAGTGATGATTGTTGAGTTCATTCATAGAAGCGCTTTCTTATCATCAACCTTAACAAAAACAAGAATGTTCCAAAGCTGGGGCGCATACTCAGGGGCATCTCTATCACTTCAAAAATGGTAACAATTACACATATGCCGCAAACACAACTGCATGTGCCACGTCCCATGCAACAACATACATATTCCCACAGTCTCCTCAATAAAAATTCTAGGCCTACACATTAACAACAAGTACCGGTGGAACACACACATTTATACAATTATACCTACCTTACACCAGAAGCGGGGGTGCAACTACAAGGCAATGTCGCTGATTGGCTTTAACTTGGCGAAGTCCAGCACTATCCCTGTGTGTACACCCCAAGCAGCACGCAGCCTCCACGTGGCGCTTCTGGACGATGACCAATCTGACACTCGTCAGTTAGTTAGCTAATACGAGAAGGCGTAAAATCCAGGCGCGACAATTCCCATAATGGGCGCCTTCCTGGTCAGCGTCTGTTCCCATGTCAGGGGCGGTTGTAATATACCTGGCTGAAGGTAAACGGCTATGGGTAGGATCCCAGACAGAAAAACAAATAAGGAAGTGGAAGAAAATAAGATTGTTACGGTGCAAGGTGTCGGAAACCTAGTACCGGCGGCTATGGTGGGTGAGAAAGCGGGCCCCCAGTCGTCGAGATCCTATGACCGCAGTGATACAGGAGTGGACAACTTGGCTCATGTACCATCTAATTCTACAAGTTTCATAGATCACTTAGCAGTCCCCGATCCGTTTCGGAGAAGCACATAAACTCCGCGTTCTCCGATCGAAATAGAGCAGAAAGCGGGACAAACGTCGGTACCGTCGATTTAGATTTGCTTTAAAAGTTTCCAATTAGCGTTCGAGTACAAAAGAAAGGTGTTTTCAACAATAATTGGCTTAGACGCTACCTTAGCAATTAACGGAAGATGATCTGATGAAAGGTCATTACAGGATATCGGTTCAGTTATCAAGTTAGGAGAGTTTGTAATGAAAAGGTCTAGTGTTGAGGGTTTTGCTTTATAGCTTGCTGGAATATGCGTTGGATCTTTTGGGTACACAACTGTAAATTTGTCAATGCAGGACAACTCATAAAGGATATTGCCCCAACAGTTAGCCTTACCGCAATTCCACAATCTATTTCTGCAGTTCAAGTCACCACCCGATATATAGTGACCACTTATGCATGAAAATTTAAGTAGATCGGTCATGAAACAGCTTTTTTGGTGGTTTTTGTCATTCGACAGAGTGCATGATCTATTTAAACATTTTGCCAATGACCCAGGCCATTGTATCACTTAATTTTCCCTCACAAGAAACCAAGTCCTCACTACCACTCTTTGACATTGAAAACAAAATTTATTCAAAAAACTCCACACGTTCACTTTTTATCGACCAAACCCAAAGCACAAATGGAGACAAAGAATTAACTAGAGAATCAGTGTAATCAAATAAATTTAAATAAAATACAACCAAACAGAGAATCAAAATAATTTCATAAATTTAAATAAAATTCATTAAAGATATTGAAGAAAACTTTAAATATAAATCAAATGGATGATAATCAAAATATTCAAATAAATAAAATTCACCAAAAAATGTGCATGAAATTTTAAATTTAAATGTTAAAAATAATTAAATTAGTAATATGATTGTTCTTAATTTTCACAAACAACGAATATTTCAAATTTTAAATAACATTTCTTTGTAACAAAAACAAATAGATTACGTTATTTTTCTAAAAAGGGAGGTGTAGTGTACTCATGCAAGATTTAAACATAAATACAGAAAGTCATTAACCTAAATCAAAACACTTATGTCAACGCAAATTCCAATCGCATTATGTCAGCATACACAGACTATGCTGCGCATGTGGTTTAGTCCACTCAAGGAATGGACTATATCGCACATGTTTAACTAAAATTTTACAACTCAAAAAATAACATTTCGAGAAAAACGCGTTTAAAGTTTTCAATTTACTCACAAATTGGCTAATTATAGACGAAATATTTTCTTCTCACGCGGAGTGGGTGCAAGTTATTTACACAATATAAAACATGATATCACGAATAATTCTGCATCATTGACTCAAAAATTGTGTTTTTTGAAATGTAACACTTTAGTTAAACATGTGCGATATGTTTTAGAGTACATAAAGTACGTTAATAAGACACCCGAAACAGTTTGCACTTAGGTCAGCCTGACTCAGAACAGTTTCTGTTTCGTTATTTATGCGTGCGACGTCTTTGCATTTGCATTTATAAGACACATAAATACGGTTCCAGAAAATAACGACGGGTTTGAAATGTGCGCTTGTTGAAGTCGCTTCGCGTGTTAAAACCGAACTGAAAATCAATTTATGCATATGTATTGAGTCAGGCTGACCCAAGTGCAAACCGTTTCGGGCGTCTTATAAACGGGGTAATAAATAGAAAGAGTACATATCCATAAGAGAATGTACTCGCACATACACTTGCATTATAACGTTAGCGCTCTCCATTCTTAGCTTAAAGCTAGGAATCTACACGTCGACGATTTGAACAAATCGTTACAGAAGAGAGCTGAAGTGTATTGATGTGATTTAACGTGAAGATGGCGATGATTTGACGTTGGTACAAATGTTTGAGATCTCAAAACGTTTTGATTTCTCATCATATGTCTTGCTCTCATTTTAGCATATGACAGAAGTGGATGACGGAATCATATCATTTTAATGGAATCTTCGTTGCAAACAAAACTGATTTGACTTTTCTGAACGCACTGTTGACTACTTGTATAATTACGGCGTTGTAAAATGTGCGGCTTCGAAGTCTGATGCAATTTAATTTGCGGATTAGGAGTGTTGAACAGAAACAGCTGATTAAGAGACAACAATGGATGACAATCTTGCATACAATTAAGATGTTCTCCATTCCACTCATCTTTGAACACATATTAACAACATAAATAAATATTCCAAATCAAGTCTGGTCCCGGTTTTTGCTAATTCTTTCCCCTATCCTTCTTAACTCTCTCCCTAAACTTTTTCTTAACAATACAATTTTTATTTCTCTTTTTACAAACACAGCTGATTGAAGTCCGCCGACTTCAAGTAATCAAAGTATTTTTATGATTGATTTTTAGTCAGCGCAGGCACCACATAGTGAATTTGACAGTCACAGTGAACAAAAAGACGTCGGAAAAAGTCAGCGATTGGTTCTGCTGAGCGCGCCCATTGACACAACAATGTTGATGTGTTAAGTTAGCAGTGACGCGGCGTCAGTGACACCTCTCTTTCGACTATTTTAGAATTAATCGATTCATTGGCCGATTAATTGAAATGGAATTTTCGATACAATTAAGGCTAAGTTTGTAACACTTCTGTGATGATTGTTGATTGTCTACGGGGCAGTGCAAACAGAGGCGAAAGGCTATATTGCTGAAAGCCTAAAGACCGACCATTGTGGTAAATAGCCACACCTGCACGAGGTGCCCCTGCTTTCAACTGAAAATGGCGGATCTAGAGAGGCAAACTCGATAAAACCCGTAATCCCAGGTGTTATTCGTACCGTGTCTACGGGATGAATGGCACTACGTAAGTGTGTCTCTAAACGGTGGCCTCCAGATACCGGGCACCCTCTGGTTGTAATTAAGGCTTACCGTAACACCGGGGCACTGTTGCGGTGGACTTTTATTCCCCTTTACTCGTGGGACCAAATGGCTGAGAAAAACATTAACACATTTATACAAGAGGCAGTAGTGCCTAATACAAACCAGGACAATAGTGACCTTTCTGCGGAAATTGCGGAAGTGCTTTCTTTATCGCAAAAGGATAAGGCTTTACATAGCCTACCCAAAAGCAGCGAAAGCATTGTAATGGATGTCGACAGTGTGGATATAGGTCCCGATGACAACCTTACAAAAGAGGAAGAGGATAATCTTCTCGACTCACCCACCCCTATCCATGAAAAGACGGTAGATGGCGTCAAAAAGGTGCTTCTAAGCCGAGGGCATAACATTGAAGAGGCTAGAGCACTTGCTCAAAAGCCAACTGCTCTGAAGCGTCAACGCCATAGCAGTACCTCACCAAAACAAAGCGCACCTAAAAGAGATAGCGTAGGAACGGTGGCAGTAATGGAAAATAGGACAGCTGTACCTACAAGGCCTGAACCAACAGGGCCTACCCTTGCAGGGGAGGTGAGCACAGCACAAATGTCCTATAAAGATGTTACGTGCAGCACAAAACTGGGTATCATACCACCTAATTATCCAAACACCATATGGTCTACGGAACAACTCAAGGCCATACACCATCCTAGAAGCGATTAGGAAAAATCAATCGCGTGCGGAAAAACCAGTTTTTAATAGCTGCACTTTCCGCTCGGGATGGCTAGTTATCTCCTGTGGTAATAATGACACAGCCACTTGGTTAAAGGCAGTAGTGCCTAAACTAAAGCCGTGGAAGGATGCCGAGTTGAAGATCGTTGAAGAGGATGAAATACTACGTCCTCAGATCTACATTGGCTACTTCCCTGAACTGGACAGTACTACCACGGAAGATATACTACGTCTTCTGAACGGGCAGAACACTGGCCTAAGGGTGAACGACTGGCGAGCACTCAATAGAGTGCGTAAAGGTACGGTCTCTGAGATTACCTTCGCCATAGACCCTAGCTCAGCCGAAGTCATAAGGAAAAATCAACTCTGGTTGAACTATGGCTTCGGTAGAATACAAATGCGCCCCAAAAATAAAAGTGAGGCGAATGATGGGACACATGGCAAAGTGTCTGAGGCACGAGCAAGCTCCAAAAGCTCAAAGTGTCCATCCACGATTACTGCAGAGACAATACCAGAGCAACCACAGTGCTCTAATGTAGCTGCAGTAACTACTTCAGTATCTGGTCCAACAGCAAGACGTGAGCAGGTTAAGGAGGGCATAAGAATGCGACCATTGCTTCATGCTACCATGAAAAACCCATGCCACGATCACCAGCGTGCTAAAAAGGGAGGCTATAGATCCGCAAAAGAAGCGATTTTGATGGGTAGCAACAGAGGGAAGAAGAGGGCTGCAAGTACCCGTAAAAAAGCCAATTAATGGCTCTTCCCCAAAGCAAACCCGGCAGCAATACAAGGCAACTCGGATGCCTTCAGATAAACCTCCATCGTGAAAAAGCTGCCTCAGATATACTGGCAAGGAGGTTTAACGCTGAGCTCTTGGATGTAGCTTTCATCCAAGAACCATGGGCATATAACGGAGTCATCAAAGGGCTCCAAAACTCAAATGGTAGGTTGATCATGCCACCAATAAGAATCGCCTAAAGAGCGGTGATTCTAATTAGTAACCAACTAACCTTTCTTCCTTTCTCAAGGTTTATTTCTGAAGACCTAGTGGCGATTTGGGCAAAAGTGCCTACCAGCAAAGGAGAGCATGAGGTCATTCTTGCCTCTGCTTATCTACTGGGAGACGCGGCTACTGCCCCAGCAGAGGAAGTTTTGGCCCTAGCGGAATATTGTCAGCAGCGTCATATCCGATGGATTCTCTACTGCGATGCAAACGCACACCACACAACCTGGGGAAGCAACGACATAAACACAAGGGGTGAGTACCTTCTTGAATTGTTACTAAGTCATAATATTACCATATTAAACCTAGGCAACGAACCGACGCACATTGCGGCCGATTCCCAAAAAGCTGGCCAAAAGTCGAAAAAAAAGTTTCTAGATAAGTATCCTCAGTATTTTCAGTCGCAACGTGGCCTTCGTTTGAGCATCGTGTTACTGTCGATGAATAGTGAAAGTTGTACACATGTTAAAGATTTTATAATGAAGTAAATTGAACAAAACCAAATGGAATCATCTTCGGAAGGTTAGTAAAATACGAGAAATCTTTAGTACATATCAATACCTCGATAGATACATTTTTTGCAATTTTTTTTATAAAATTTGAGTTTTCAAACTGTATAGTAATACAACGTCGTCATATGCTGCTTTGAAACCTACTAGAGGTTACTCAAAAAAGTAATAGCTGCTACTACTTGCTACCTTGGCTTTTATGCTATTTTTTGTGCACAAGAAATAAATACGAAGAATGTACACGAATTATGTCAAACTTTTCATTTTATCAGTTTTCTGTTATTACTAAAGAAAAGAAAAATGTTTGTGTAGTATATTGATTTAGATTGACTATAATTATTGAATAGTAACAAAAAAAAGGTACACGAAGAAACTTGAAAACTGTTTGTATTGCCTTTTATTGGATCCGTCATTTTGAATTTCGTAATTCTGGTGAAAAGGGGTGGATTTTCAAAATTTTAAGATCAAATTCGTAACCAGCGACCCCGAAAACATATAAATTGACATGCATCTTGATTATGTTCTAGAATATACGCTATTTCACGTGAGGGGGTGGCCAATAGGGGTGGAAGGGGGTGCATTTTCAAATTTTTAAAATCAAATTCGTAATCAGCGACCCCAACAAACCCCGAGAAAGAAATTTTGAATCAATTACTTGATTTTTCGAGTTTTGGCCAGCTTTTCGGGAATCGGCAGCACTGTGCGACGTTTGTGAATGAAATAAGAGGGGAAGTTCTTGATCTCACTCTTGCTAGTCACAATGTCTCATCGGAAGTCTCAAATTGGCACGTGTCACAGGAAACATCCATGTCGGATAATATGCACATACGGTTTGATGTGGGTGCAACTGTAACACAAGCCAAAGTTTACAGAAATCCCAAGAAAACCAACTGGGATATCTTTTACCTTTATCTACAGCATGGTACTAACTGCTCAAATAAGCATATTTATTTAAAATCAGAGCTTGAATCAGAAGCTGAAGAGCTTCATTCTAATATAATCAATGCCTTTCATAAAAGTTGTCCAGAAAAAGTGCATAAACCACGAAGGGATGTTCCTTGGTGGAATAAGACGCTTACTGAACTTCGCAGCAAGGCAAGAAGATTATTCAATAGAGCTAAGCGAACGGGGGACTGGGTTACCTATAAAGAGGCTCTAACTGCCTATAATATAGAATTGAGAAGATCTAAAAGAGCTACTTGGAGGAATCATTGTGAGAAGATCTCAAATCTTCCAGATGCGATTCGCCTTCAAAAAGCCTTAGTTAAAGATCACTCAAACGGTATTTATACCCTGAAAAAACTTGATGGCAATTTTACACAAAACCCGGGAGAAACCAGCAAACTGCTGCTGGACACTCACTTTCCGGGTCACTCAGCTTCTAAGGAACACCCAGTACTGGTGGAATCCACGGTATCCATCAATACTGTAGATGTTAAGCTGGCTAGTAAACTGTTCCATGAAAAACGGGTGCAATGGGCTTTATCATCATTTAGCCCATACAAATCTCCAGGGCCTGATGGGATATACCCTTGTCTGCTCCAACATGGAGCCAAGTACATTGTCCCAAAATTGGCCAGTATATTCAGAGCAAGTCTCTTGCTGGGGCATATCCCTACGAAATGGGCTGAAGTCATAGTAGTGTTCATTCCAAAGGTAGGGCAAAAGCCAGAACAGCTACCTAAATCTTATAGACCTATAAGTCTCAGCTCATTTTTCCTAAAACCAATGGAAAAAATTTTGGATCAGTATATAAGGAATAACAACCTTATAAAATTTCCTCTGCAAAAACTGCAATTTGCATACCAACGTGGCAAATCAACAGAAACTGCAATACAAAGCCTAACAACTATCATTGAAAAGGCTCTTGATTCCAAACAAATAGCTCTATGTGCATTTATCGACATATCAGGAGCTTTTGATAATACTTCATATGAGGCAATAGAAAATGCCCTTCTACGGAAAGAAGTACCCACACCTATTATTAAATGGATAATAGCTATGCTTGAATCTCGAACTATTAATTTACAGCTTGGAGGAGAATTAAAATCTATCACAGCCACAAGAGGTTGCCCACAAGGGGGTGTACTCTCACCACTTCTGTGGACTTTAGTGATAGATGAACTCCTCTACAAGCTTAATGGTCTAGGTTTCAATACACAAGGTTATGCAGATGACCTAGTTGTATATATTGTGGGCTGGCATGAGCAGAATATCTCTGACCGCATGCAACAAGCCGTAAAAATAATAAATAAATGGTGCAGTGAGAAAGGGCTCTCCATTAACCCATCAAAAACTGTGCTGGTACCATTCACCAGGAAGAGAAACATTACTCTCAAATATCCTGTGTTAAATGGCATCACAATCCAACTTTCCAATGAAGCGAACTATCTAGGGGTTATCCTTGATAAAAAGCTAACGTGGAACCAACATCTAAATAAAGTTACAAAAAATGCTACAAGGGCATTCTTTGCTTGCACTAGACTTTTTGGTAAAACCTGGGGTCTAAATCCCAAAATGACCTACTGGACATTCACTACGGTCATTAGACCAATAGTCACGCATGCTTCCATTGCATGGTGGCCTAAAGTCAAACAAAGGAATGCAGTAAATATACTAAGTAAACTGCATCGATTTGTTTGTGTCAGTATCACAGGGGCTATGAAAACGTGTCCCACTGACGCACTAGGGGTGCTCTTATACATCCCACCATTACCTATCCTAATAGAAAAGGAAGCTACTATTAGCGCCTTGAGACTGGAAGGTATTGCCGATTTCAAAGGGGGCAATATTAAGGGACACCTAAATATTTTAGAAAATTTTCTAGACAGTCTCATTTTGCATAGAGATGATACTCTATTGTCTAAAAATATCTTCTGCTAACTTTTTCAAATCATTATTAATAATCGTGAAGACTGAAGAACTAATTCTATTAAATTCAAACCCGGCTCCCAGATATGGTTACAGACGGGTCTAACCTTGGAAATGGTAGAACAGGGGCGGGAATTTATGGCCCAAAATTCAAAAAATCTATCCCAATGGGTACCTACCCAACAATATTTCAAGCGGAAATGTATGCCATTGAAATCTGTGCGAGGGAATGTCTTCGCAGGAAAATGAGAGGAGTACATATTTACATACTCTCGGATAGTCAAGCGGCCTTAAAAGCCCTACAGTCGGTCACTTTCACCTCAAATATGGCATATGACTGCCTTAACCTGTTAAATGAACTGTTGTATTAAGGTGGATACCAGGACATGAAGGTCATGAAGGCAATGAAAAGGCCGACTACTTGGTTAAACAAGGGGCGATCATGCCCTTCTACGGTCCTGAGCCTTTCTGTGGTTTCTCGAAAAGCCACAAAAACGAAGAAATCAGGAAACTTGAGGAAAAGAATTTTCTAAAACACTGGGTGAACTCCACCGGACAACGCCAGGCAAAACAATTCCTCACTCTTTCAAAGAGTATTTCGAATAAGATTCTCTCACTCTGTAGAGTAGACTTACGCATTTTGACTGGATAGTTCACGGGTCACTGCAACCTAAGGTATCATCAAAATAAGTTAGGTCTTTCCGACACTGACGTATGCCGATTATGTGAAATGGATAAAGAAAGTTCAGAGCATATACTCTGCAAATGTCCTGCACTCCGTAGACAAAGTCTACACCACCTCGGTGACACTGTTGTTAATCCACACAAATTGTGGAACAACAAACCCCAAGTAATGTTAAGATTCATCAAACGTCTAAACATATAGGGTTTCTATTAAATAGGGCCATGTACAATAGATCTTATTGGTCGCTGTGCTTTCGGGCCCGTTATTATTATTATTATATTATATTATATTATATTATATTATATTATTATATTATATTATATTATTATTATTATATTATATTATATTATATTATATTATATTATATTATATTATATTATATTATATTATATTATATTATATTATATTATATTATATTATATTATATTATATTATATTATATTATATTATATTATATTATATTATATTATATTATATTATATTATATTATATTATATTATATTATATTATATTATATTATATTATATTATATTATATTATATTATATTATATTATATTATATTATATTATATTATATTATATTATATTATATTATATTATATTATATTATATTATATTATATTATATTATATTATATTATATTATATTATATTATATTATATTATATTATATTATATTATATTATATTATATTATATTATATTATATTATATTATATTATATTATATTATATTATATTATATTATATTATATTATATTATATTATACGGTGAAAGCATTGTAATGGATGTCGACAGTGTGGATATAGGTCCCGAAGACAACCTTACAAAAGAGGAAGAGGATTATCTTCTCGACTCACCCACCCCTATCCCTGAAAAGACGGTAGATGGCGTCAAAAAGGTGCGGCTATGTGGTGCTGCCCGTAGACGCCTCAAACTCCATCTAAGCCGAGGGCATAGTATTGAAGAGGCTAGAGCACTTGCTCAAAAGCCAACTGCTCTGAAGCGTCAACGCCCTAGCAGTACTTCACCAAAACAAAGCGCACCTAAAAGAGATAGCGTAGGAACGGTGGCAGTAATGGAAAATAGGACAGCTGTATCCACTGAAACAACAAGGCCTGAGCCAACAGGGCCTACCCTTGCAGGGGAGGTGAGCACAGCACAAATGTCCTATAAAGATGTTACGTGCAGCACAAAACTGGGTATCATACCACCTAATTATCCAAACACCATATGGTCTACGGAACAACTCAAGGCCATACAGCACACTATCCTAGAAGCGATTAGGAAAAATCAATCGACGTGCGGAAAAACCAGTTTTTAATAGCTGCACTTTCCGCTCGGGATGGCTAGTTATCTCCTGTGGTAATAATGACACAGCCACTTGGTTAAAGGCAGTAGTGCCTAAACTAAAGCCGTGGAAGGATGCCGAGTTGAAGATCGTTGAAGAGGATGAAATACTACGTCCTCAGATCTACATTGGCTACTTCCCTGAACTGGACAGTACTACCACGGAAGATATACTACGTCTTCTGAACGGGCAGAACACTGGCCTAAGGGTGAACGACTGGCGAGCACTCAATAGAGTGCGTAAAGGTACGGTCTCTGAGATTACCTTCGCCATAGACCCTAGCTCAGCCGAAGTCATAAGGAAAAATCAACTCTGGTTGAACTATGGCTTCGGTAGAATACAAATGCGCCCCAAAAATAAAAGTGAGGCGAATGATGGGACACATGGCAAAGTGTCTGAGGCACGAGCAAGCTCCAGAAGCTCTAAGTGTCCATCCACGAGTACTGCAGAGACAATACCAGAGCAACCACAGTGCTCTAATGTAGCTGCAGTAACTACTTCAGCATCTGGTCCAACAGCAAGACGTGAGCAGGTTAAGGAGGGCATAAGAATGCGACCATCGCTTCATGCTGCCACCAAAAACCCATGCCACGATCACCAGCGTGCTAAAAAGGAAGGCTATAGATCCGCAGAAGAAGCGATCTTGCTGGGTAGCAACAGAGGGAAGAAGAGGGCGGCAAGTGCCCGTAAAAAAGCCAATTAATGGCTCTTCCCCAAAGCAAACCCGGCAGCAATACAAGGCAACTCGGATGCCTTCAGATAAACCTCCATCGTGCCAAAGCTGCCTCAGATATACTGGCAAGGAGGTTTAACGCTGAGCTCTTGGCTGTAGCTTTCATCCAAGAACCATGGGCATATAACGGAGTCATCACAGGGCTCCAAAACTCAAATGGTAGGTTGATCTATGCCACCAATAAGAATTGCCCTAGAGCGGTGATTCTGATTAGTAACCAACTAACCTTTCTTCCTTTCTCAAGGTTTATTTCTGAAGACCTAGTGGCGATTTGGGCAAATTTGCCTACCAGCAAAGGGGAGCATGAGGTCATACTTGCCTCTGCTTATCTACCGGGAGACGCGACTACTGCCCCAACAGATTAAGCTTTGGCCCTGGCGGAGTACTGTCAGCAGCGTCATATCCGATGGATTCTCTCCTGCGATGCCAACGCACACCACACAACCTGGGGAAGCAACGACATTAACACAAGGGGTGAGTACCTTCTTGAACTTTTACTAAGTCATAATATTACCATACTAAACCGAGGCAACGAACCGACGTTTGTGAATGCAATAAGAGGGGAAGTTCTTGATCTCACTCTTGCTAGTCACAATGTCTCATCGGAAGTCTCAAATTGGCATGTGTCACAGGAAACATCCATGTCGGATCATATGCACATACGGTTTGACGTGGGTGCAACTGTAACACAAGCCAAAGTTTACAGAAATCCCAAAAAAACCAACTGGGATATCTTTTACCTTTATCTACAGCATGGTACTAACTGCTCAAATAAGTATATTTATTTAAAATCAGAGCTTGAATCAGAAGCTGAAGAGCTTCATTCTAATATAATCAATGCCTTTTATAAAAGTTGTCCAGAAAAAGTGCATAAACCACGAAGGGATGTTCCTTGGTGGAATAAGACGCTTATTGAACTTCGAAGCAAGGCAAGAAGATTATTCAATAGAGCTAAACGAACGGGGGACTGGGTTTCCTATAAAGAGGCTCTAACTGCCTTTAATATAGAATTGAGAAGATCTAAAAGAGCTACTTGGAGGAATCATTGTGAGAAGATCTCAAATCTTCCAGCTGCGATTCGCCTTCAAAAAGCCTTAGTTAAAGATCACTCAAATTTGTACCCTGAAAAAACCTGATGGCAGCTTTACACAAAACCCGGGAGAAACCAACAAACTGCTGCTGGACACTCACTTTCCGGGTCACTCAGCTTCTAAAGAACACCCAGTACTGGTGGAATCCACGAAATCCATCAATACTGTAGATGTTAAGCTGTCTAGTAAACTGTTCCATGAAAAACGGGTGCAATGGGCTTTATCATCATTTAGCCCATACAAATCTCCAGGGCCTGATGGGATATACCCTTGTCTGCTCCAACATGGAGCCAAGTACATTGTCCCAAAACTGGCCAGTATATTCCGAGCAAGTCTCTTGCTGGGGCATATCCCTACGAAATGGGCTGAAGTCAAAGTAGTGTTTATACCAAAGGTAGGGCAAAAGCCAGAACAGCTACCTAAATCTTATAGACCTATAAGTCTCAGCTCATTTTTCCTAAAATCAATGGAAAAAATTTTGGATCAGTATATAAGGAATAACAACCTTATAAATTTTCCTCTGCAAAAACTGCAATTTGCATACCAACGTGGCAAATCAACAGAAACTGCAATACATAGCCTAACAACTATCATTGAAAAGGCTCTTGATTCCAAACAAATAGCTCTATGTGCATTTATCGACATATCAGGAGCTTTTGATAATACTTCATATGAGGCAATAGAAAATGCCCTTCTACGGAAAGAAGTACCCACACCTATTATTAAATGGATAATAGCTATGCTTGAATCTCGAACTATTAATTTACAGCTTGGAGGAGAATTAAAATCTATCACAGCCACAAGAGGTTGCCCACAAGGGGGTGTACTCTCTCCACTTCTGTGGACTTTAGTGATAGATGAACCCCTCTACAAGCTTAATGGTCTAGGTTTCAATACACAAGGTTATGCAGATGACCTAGTTGTATATATTGTGGGCTGGCATGAGCAGACTATCTCTGACCGCATGCAACAAGCCCTAAAAATAATTAATAAATGGTGCAGTGAGAAAGGGCTCTCCATTAACCCATCAAAAACTGTGCTGGTACCATTCACCAGGAAGAGAATCAATACTCTCAAATGTCCTGTGCTAAATGGCATCACAATCCAATTTTCCAATGAAGCGAAGTATCTAGGGGTTATCCTTGATAAAAAGCTAACGTGGAACCAACATCTAAATAAAGTTACAAAAAAGGCTACAAGGGCATTCTTTGCCTGCACTAGACTTTTTCGTAAAACATGGGGTCTAAATCCCAAAATGACCTACTGGACATTCACTACGGTCATTAGACCAATAGTCACGTATGCTTCCATTGCATGGTGGCCTAAAGTCAAACAAAGGAATGCAGTAAATACACTAAGTAAACTGCATCGACTTGTTTGTGTCGATATCACAGGGGCTATGAAAACGTGTCCCACTGACGCACTAGGGGTGCTCTTATACATCCCACCATTACCTATCCTAATAGAAAAGGATGCTTCTATTAGCGCCTTGAGATTGGAAGGTATTGCCGACTTAAAAGGGGGCAATATTAAGGGACACCTAAAAATTTTAGAAAATTTTCTAGACAGTCCCATTTTGCATAGAGATGATACTCTATTGTCTAAAAATATCTTCTGCAAACTTTTTCAAATCATTATTAATGATCGTGAAGACTGGAGAACTAACTCTATTAAATTCAAACCCGGCTCCCAGATATGGTTTACAGACGGGTCTAAACTTGAAAATGGTAGAACAGGGGCGGGAATTTATGGCCCAAAATTCAAAAAATCTATCCCAATGGGTACCTACCCAACAATATTTCAAGCGGAAATGTATGCCATTGAAATTTGTGCGAGGGAATGTCTTCGCAGGAAATTGAGAGGAGTACATATTTACATACTCTCGGATAGTCAAGCGGCCTTAAAAGCCCTACAGTCGGTCACTTTCACCTCAAAGATGGCATATGACTGCCTTAACCTGTTAAATGAACTGGGTAACTTTAATACTGTTGTATTAAGGTGGGTACCAGGACATGAAGGTCATGAAGGCAATGAAAAGGCCGACTACTTGGCTAAACAAGGGGCGATCATGCCCTTTTACGGTCCTGAGCCTTTCTGTGGTCTCTCGAAAAGCCACAAAAACGAAGAAATCAGGAAACTTGAGGAAAAGAATTTTCTAAAACACTGGGTGAACTCCACCGGACAACGCCAGGCAAAACAATTCCTCACTCTTTCAAAGAGTATCTCGAATAAGCTTCTCTCACTCAGTAGAGTAGACTTACGCATTTTGACTGGATACTTCACGGGTCACTGCAACCTAAGGTATCATGAAAATAAGTTAGGTCTTTCCGACACTGACGTATGCCGATTTTGTGAAATGGATAAAGAAAGCTCAGAGCATATACTCTGCAAGTGTCCTGCACTCGGTAGACATAGACTTCACCACCTCGGTGACACTGTTGTTAATCCACACAAATTGTGGAACAACAAACCCCAAGATATGTTAAGATTCATCAAAAGTCTAAACATATAGGGTTTCTATTAAATAGGGCCATGTACAATAGATCTTACTGGTCGCTGTGCTATCGGGCCCGTTATTATTATTTTAAGACGCCGTGCACACTGGAGCTGATAAGAGCGATGATAGATGATGCTGATAAGCGCGATGAAAAAAAAACTGAATGATTTTATTCACGATGATTGCTGATTACTCAGCGATAGCAGAGCTGCTAATCTGACTTTTGATTTGGCAAGCCTGCATAATTGACAACATGGTTTCAAAGCGGTTGCGTAAATTTCTGTTATCGGAAAGAAATAATGTGCATTGGAAAGGAATTAATAAAAACGAAATTTTTATGAATCGCGTAGTTTTTGGAGAATTTCACCACAACTATTGGCAACTGCGGGATTATCCGGTAAAATTTTACGAATATACGCGTTTCCGGATGTCAACATTTGACTACATTTTGGGAATAATATATCACAAAATTGTAAAACAAAACACCAGTTGGAGGAATTCAATAACGCACACAGAAAAGTTTTTTGTAAGGTTGTCATAAATTAAATAATTTGAATATTTCTTGATTAATGTTTTTTCTGAGTGTTTAATGTTTGTGAGTGTTTAATATTTTTAACTAAGGAAAGCTTTTGTGATTGTTTATCTATGTGTTATTTTAATGTTAATCCACATATTTCATTACTACCTCCTACACTTGTACTCTCATTTTCAATTTATTGAGAGGAGGTAGATTTTTGATGAAAGGAAGTAAACTTTAAAAAAAAAACCAGAAAGAAGGCTGTCATTGGCTATGCCAAAGATCTAATACTCTTCACGCTGCTTCGGGTTACATCCAACCTTCCTTTCTTAGCATCACATCAGTTTGAGTGGCAATTTTATTGTACATTTATTCTTTAAACTAGCAAACCGCCCTGCTTTGCACGGGTGCAATTTAAAAAATATCGCTTTGGTATTGATAGCATGAAATTTTATTAATTAATATTTTAACAAATTTTTGTTTAAAATATGTCTTTGCATACAATTTCTACAGCTTTTTTGTCATTACACAATAAGAACAGAAGTGACGCGTGAAAAATATACATTTAACTGTCCATGGGAAAAACACTGAATGCTCAGGTCTAATCCCACAACGTTAAATGTTTGACCTTGTGATTTGATAATTGTCATTAAAAATGACAATTTTATAGGAAACTGCAATTTTCTCAATTGGAAAGGTAGATCCGTTAGTATTAATGGAATGCGGGGAATTAAAACGACTTCTCCAGTTCCACATCCGGTCAGTATTGTACACTCTATTATGTAGTTTTTTTTAATGATTTTATCTGTAAACGTGTACCATTGCACAATTTTGGTGGATTAAGGTTCCGGAATAAAATATTGACACCCTACTTTTAGAACTAATTTATGTGGGCGCAAACCAGAAGGCTGTAGAGAATGAAATTTTGTTGGGAAATGAACAGCCTCTTCCAGATTAATAGCATTGTCTACAGAGTAGTATGTTTGAGTCAGTCCATTGACCTTTGACAGAATAAAATGATTTACTTCACCTATTTGATCGTTGGTAGGTGACATTTTTTACTTATATTGCAAGTAAACAAACCTTTACCTTATAGTATGGCTTAAATGATAATAATAATTACTTTAATTTAATTCTAAAATCACATTTGAAGAAACTGCTGTGTAAAGAATGAAAAGCTGCAATATTGTCGTAGCAGTAAATGCATTTTCCATAAATTATAACACTTTTACAACTACATTAGTTTTATAAGCGAACAAAACGGGACTCGTCCGCAAAGCCAACGTGTGAAATTATCAAAATACAGTATTGGGTAATGGGGAAAGAACTACTTTTTGAACTGTTTTGTGAACCAAATACCTGTTTTGGTGAATGTCAAATTAGTGTTGCTGTCTTTAGTGAATGACAAATATGGATAATTAATGATAATAATCATAATTACTTTTATAATTGAATCAATTTTTATGTACATGCAAACTTTTCTAAAGAAATACTTTAATTAACAGTGAAAACCGTATAAAAATACGTTGCGTGGTTTAGAAGTAAAATAATCAGTATTCTAACTTTTTGAAATTTTTTTTGCTTTATACTATGTAAAGAAGTTTGGCATTTAATTTGGGTTTGTATGGAAGGTACCACTCCTGGTAACCCTAGGATCATGAAATTTATATGGTTGATGAATAACAAATTTCAGTTCGATACGTTAAAAAACAAAAACCTTTTTCTAACAAGAACATTAATTTAAAGGGGGGTTTATATGGGAGATACCCCATCTGGTAGCCCTAGGATCATGAAATATACACGATTGATGGCCCTAGATTACAAACTTATAGTGTCCAAATTTCAGTTCCATATGTTAAAAAACAAAAAACTTTTTTTAATAAGAACATTAATTTAAAGGGTGTTTTGCATGGGAGGTACCCCCCCCTAGTGGTCCGATTCAGCTGAATCCGACAAATGTGCTGCGTATGCAAAATTTCAGCTCTCTAGCTCAAAAACTGAGGGACTAGTTTGCATACATACAGACAGACAGACGGACATGGCTAAATCAATTCGTCTCATCGAGCTGATTACAAATATATATACTTCATGTGGGCTGCGATGTCTCCTTCTGTGTGTTACAAACTTCATGACAAACTTATAATACTATTCACTCCCGTGAAGAGTATAAAAACAAAAAAATTAAATTAAATTACAATTAAAATATAATAAAAAAAAACGTATACTAATGTTTACCCCCTACATTTCATTTGACATTACATTCATATTTTTGTGTCCTTTTTATATTTGTGCTATGAAATGGTAGAGGGACTTAAATCGCAAAATGTCTCCGAAGGCAAAAAATTATCAAAATGTATAACAAGGTTCTAAAAGAATCTGGTCTGGTCATAGTAACTTTCTCTACGGCCACACTTCCTGCAGAACTAAATGTTGGTTACGAAAAAGTTCAATTACATCCGTACATTCCCCTATCCGATGCCGTAACTGCGGACGTCTTGGTCACACCACAAACGCGTGTAAGTCAAAGCAACTTTGCGTCAACTGTTCCGATGCCGCCTACATCAACAGAGATTCAACTGAGCCTTGCTCTAACATAAGCCAGTGCATCAACTGCAAAGCAAGTGGTATTTCAAATCCTTATCATAACATTTTCGACAAAAATTGCCCATTTTATTTAAAGCTTAAGGAACTACAAACTATACGTAGTAACGAAAACGGATATGAAAACGGCCATTAAGCTCTACTCAGAACGTCACCAATCGAACGCCACGTTGTTATACATAACTTAGGATCATCATCAACTGCCAATAACAATATACGTCCCATTACATCTCATGCTGACATCAATGCTGACATCATCTCAGGTTCTGGTTCTCAGACTCAAGCGACACAAATTTTTCCTCAGCTTTTTGCAGACAGAAAACTAACTGCCTACCTTTACCGCTTCCGTACACTCCATCTCTTGCTGTAATTCGCTCTTTCAAGTCGCAAAAGCAAGACGCTCGGAATAGACAGGATATCATAACCCATGCTCAAACATCTTCATCCATCCTTCCAGCGTCGTCTGCTCAATCTCTTCAACAGCCAGATATAGACCCTTTACTTAAGAATATTCACCAGTGGTGTAACTATTCTGGCGCTAAGCTATCAGTGTCCAAATGCAAACACCTTCACTTTTGTAAGAAAAAATCGTGCTCTTCTATCTTGATCTCTAACTTAATTCCTATTGAAAATGTTGTTACTCTGAAAATTCTTGGAATTATATTTAACCACAAAGTACTCTTGAAACGATCATATAGTTTATCTACTTTCTTCTCTTTCCAAAAAACTAAATGTAATCAAATGCCTATCCAGCGGTAAATATAACTGTAACCATCTCACTTTATTGTCCGTTGTCAATTCTATCATTATGTCCAAAATTGACTTTGGCTTATAACTTTATGGTAATGGCCCGAAATCGCAATTGAATAAGCTAAAAACTGTTTACCACTCTGCTCTCAGATTCGCCATATGTGCCTTTCGAACTACTCCCAATAACAACCTATTATCCGAGACTAAAACTTTCTAGAACTTAGATTTCACCTTAACACTGCTAAACTTTATAAATCCATTCTTCATTCGCATGACTCCCCTCTCTCACCATTTCTAAAAAAAATTCTTAAATGCTCAAAATCGCCCAAGCTACCCTCTGCTCTTCATCGTTCAATTAACATACACAACGAATTATACCTTCCCTTCAAACCGTTAAAACATAGTAAAAATTTTCCTCCTCCATGGTTATATAAGACACCCCCTTAGTTTTCCAAAAAGAATTTTAAGCTCTAAAAACCCTTCCCATTACTATTTCCGTTATACCGATGGCTCCAAATCCGATTCTGCAACTTCTTTTAGTATAACTACGGAAAACTCTGTATTGAAACAAGCAATTCTTCTCCATTATAGTTCATATCTGCCAAATCCGCCCCTTATTATCCGCTGATTGTCAATTCAAACTTCAATTGCAACGACATTCATAAACACATCAAACAAACTGTCCTGATAAATAGTATCACTTATTGGAACAACTCAAACCAACACTACAGATCCATCAACCCCAACAAATGCAACATTTTCGACTATGTCATCCATATTGGTACGTTAGCGTCTGGGACACACTAAACTCACTCACAATTACCTTTTCAACAGATCCCCACCCCCATCTTGTAATTTTTATCTATAAAACTCTCCTCTTTAAATTTATCATATTCTCACAAATTGTACTCATTTCTCCGCACACATAAAGCATTATTTCCCTAAAACAACAGCATTAACACAAGCAAAGTCATAGTCTTTGGTTTTACGTACGATGATCAGTGAGCGACCCGCGCACTTCCCTCCTCCATAGACGCTCGCTCGGTCATTCGGCCACTCGTTCGAACGTTCTTTCGTAAAGTAAATACATATCGTCACATTTTGGTTTTCGTCACATTTGATTTTCATATTTTTGTGATTTACTCCCCTTCGCTAAAGAAGTTTCACTTCAAAAAATCAATTAGTAAAACGAAGCTTCCTGATAAAGCAAAAAATCATTACATTATCATGTAACGTCGAAATTTCCTTTCTTATACTCAAGTCACACCAAACAAAACCAAAAAATTTTGAAGCTGCCGTTCACGCATCACTTTCGCTTTTTATGGACAGCTGTTTTTTGTTATGTTAAGAAACTTTGCGCGTACGTTGACAAAATTAAAAATGAAAATTTGTGAGAAATACATGACTTAGAACATTTTGCAATATGTGCACAGAATTCTTGCAGTCCCCTTTTTATTCATGTTACTTATTTTAATAAAATTATAAAATGAAATTAACAATTTGCATATCATTTAAAAATGTTAAGTGCCGTTATCAGCTGTTTACTGATGCCAAGACGGAAAAATGCAACAAAACTTGGAAACACTAACAAAATCTTGGCCACACTGGCAGAATTTTCCCAGCCCTTCAATTAACCCTTTTCTTTGGAAGCTGAATAAAAGCCAAACCAAAGCAATCATGAAATTTTAAAATTTACCTGTTGTTGTTGTAGAATTATGAAGCTGCTTACAGAAAAAGCAGTTTTTTCCTTGGTGTGACAAGGCTATTAGTTGTAATCAGATGTGATGATTTTTTATGTTAAACGCATGCATGGCTTTGACAGGCTTAACAACATAAATGCATTGTATTTATGATCGTTTTCTTGTAATTAACCTAAAACTTTAAATTTGTCTAAAAAAAAAGAGAAGCAAAATATACATACATATATATACATACATACGTATATAGAGTGAAGCATAAAAGCATTTTGTTGGTTTACATTAAAACACCAAAAGAGGTGAGAAAGAAATCTGAAGCGTGGTATTAAAAAAGTAATACTTAGTAAAAAAGCTCTGCTGTTATAAGAAAAAAGCTGTGTTGCCTCTATCTCGCTTATATTTGTATTTTTTTTTGAAGTGAAATTAAGCTCTTTTAAACATCATCTTCGTTGTCGTTTTCCCATCTTAATCGTCCTTGCATTCGGTTCTTTTCCTTGTTTTTTTTTTGTTTTGCATGTATTCATTCGACAGTTTAATGTCGAACGTTGTTGCCTTCATTTGAGAGAGATTTCACGAAACGGTCATTACATTATAATACAATAATAACCACCACTGCATCCAATTACATTTTGTTTTTGGATTTCAATTAATTTTTTTTCCCGCTTATTTTCATTTTGTGCATAAATTAAAGAATATAACATGTTAACAATTAAAAAAATTAAACAAAAGTAAAATCGCTTTGTCTTCTTGATTCAGATAATATAAAGTAGGCATCAAAAGTTGTCACATAGCCTTGTTTTGATGACTTGATACATCAATGACTTTACGCGATTAAAACGAATTGTATTATCCCTGAAAGTGTGTCATTATCGACGTTGGTTGTCTGGTGATGACTAAAGGGAGCGGTTGGTAAGTAACATAACAATATTTCAATTAGAGTTATACAGCCAGCTGCAGTTTTTTTTAATAAAGGAAACGTTTCAGTGAAAGTTATATAAGAAACTACACACGTATTTTATGTGTGTACTTATATATTTAATATATGTATTGTATATTGATAAGTCTATGAATATTCTGTCATAATTGTGTGCATAGAGTATGTGAAGATTAAATATTACATAAGTATATGTACATAAACAATATTTGTACATGTATTTACTTATGTGTGCATGCAACATTAGGCAACAATTATACCCGGCAGAGATGTGCAGCAAGCAAAATTATTACGATAATAATGAGCAAAGAAAAATTTGTTGTCTCTATCGCTCTCATACATAACTTTGTTGTTCTCACTTGAGAGCCAAGACAACGAATCTTTCTTTGCTCATTATTTTCAAAATATTCACGGAGGCTATTTTTTCGTGTTTGTGCACACCTCAGCATTTGGATGATTAACTCAATTTAGACTACTTTAGGTAATAAAATGATTTTCATGTAGTTAGACAAAAGGAACAGTCAAATATGTATGTCTATTCTTTATGATTAAAAATTAATGATAGATTTTTCATCATTTGCCTGAGTTCTTTTTAACTACTCTTGGTGACCAAAAACTAAATTATATTTTTAGAGCAGTGCTCTTTTATGCGCGTTGCGGCATTTTTTTCATTTTTCAAAAATGAGGCTAAAAATAGAATCAGATTTTATTCCTTCAAATGTTGACAACAACAATATGCAAAGAACCAGCTTGTGTTTATTTATTTATTATTATTATTATACTGAAGCTACGAGTATTTACGACCCAATGTTCTCAATTGCGTAGTCGTCTGAGAGTAAGACTGTCAGACCGAGGGCGTGGGTTCGAATCCTGCACTGGTTCCATTTTTTGTTTTTTTTTAATATTTAAAATGATTTTCTTTAAATTTATTTTTTTTAATAAAAATTATTTACAAAAACTATGTGAGTGTGCTGAACACTCACAAGCCTTTAATATGACTACGTTGACTATGTATGTATGTATGTAGCAAAATGAATTGATGTAAGTTTGATATATACACCTCTCTTTCTAATATTATAGTTTTCGCTTGAAAACAAAAAGTATATAATAAATAAACCATGTAAGAAGGAGAATTATGCTGTTAACAGAGTCATATAACACAGAACATAGTCAAAGTTTTTCAATCACATTTTATTTTATATCTTATTTTATTCGATAATTCGATTTGTTTTAATTTTGGACCAAAATAATTTATGTTGCAGTCATAAAGTTTAAAAAATACAAATTTTAAAAAAATAAAAAAAGTAATGTGTAAAAAGTAATCACACTATTGAATTGAAACTGCTGCACAAAATGTTAGGCCTCAAGTTTTAGTTTTTAGTTTTAAAATAATTACTCGAGATGTTCTATAATATAATTCATTTATTTCATTATTAAGGAAAGAAATTTCAGTTTTGAAAGCATATCATAATTAAAAATTTAAATATTTGGGTTGAATATCGTACTGATTTATATGAAATATAACAGGAAAGCCTCAGCGACATGCACACAAATTAATATGCAAGATCGGCGTCGTGTAGGGCACACACAAATGAAAATAATAAATGTAATGGAAAGCATCTTCGGCTGATGGTCGGTTATATGGTTACTTGTTCGTACGCTCTTCGTAAAAAACAACATCAGTAAAGCATTATTTATCTCTCTCTTACTTATGCATAAACATACGAACAAGTCAATATGCTATGTGTATCCCCCTCTACTTCTCTCCCCCTCAAGAAGTTTCACTTAAAAAAAAAACAAAAAAAAGATCTAATAGCCGGATGGGGAAGTTTAACTCGCTACCTGCAATCTTGTGTTATCAGCACAGCCGGCGCTTAACACAGTAGGCAATCGAAAGATTGATGTTTCTAGCACAAAGTGCATAGTCAAAGAGTTTCTCTCACATTTTTTTAATTCGGTTCATTAATTTTTATTAAACTTTAACAATTTTATATAAGCCCAAAATGAGTTTTGTTGTATTGCCAATTAATTGTTGTAGCTACAAAGTGTTTACAAAAATATAAAAACTAACAATTAAATAAAAAATAAAAAGAAGGAAGGCTATCATTGGCTGTGCCAAAGATGTAATACTCTTCACGCTCCTCCAGGTTGCATCCAACCTTCCTTTTTTAACATCACCATATTCTCTCTGTTACAGTTTGAGTATCAACAAAGAACACAGTTTGAGTTGCATTATATTTTTATTGTACTTATACTCTTTATAAGTTTGTCGTTTAATGTGAGTTTGTATGGGAGGTACCCTTGCTGGTAACCCTAGGATTATGAAATTTACATGGCTGATGGATACAGAACACAAACTTATAGTATCCAAATTTTAATTCAATAAGTCAAAAAACAAAAAACTTTTACTAATAAGAACATTAATTAAAAAGGGGGTTGGTAGGGAAGGTACCCCCCTAGTGCTCCGATTTGGCTGATTCGGACAAATGTTCAGCGTTTGGTAAAAATAAACCTAGCTCAAAAACTGTGGAACTAGTTTAACAAACAGACAGACAGACGGACATGACTAAATCAACTCGTCTCATCGATCTGATCACAAATATATATACTTTATGTACAAACTTATAATACTATTCACTCCCGTGAAGAGCATAAAAAAAGACATACTACATGGGTGTCCCACAACCAGTGATGCCAGCTACCTATACCAAAAACAGGACAGTTTATTTTGTAATTTTAATCTTATAAATTTATTTTTATAAATTAGATGAGTTTTATAGCACTCATATATCTTGTCATAATCCTCTTCATCTGCGACACTAACAAAACTAGGGGAACCCGCGGCCGACACAATAGACCGCAATCTAGAAAAAACCATCTGTTTTTTTAAGTGCCAATAACTCCTCTATAAACAATGTACTTTGTGAAAACTCTACTATCACGTGATAAATGGCCCTGATCTAATGTCTCAGAAATATAAAATCGATATCCATTGAATGATCGAACTCTAGTGACGGCAACATACAACTGTCCGTGACTAAACCCATGCTGTCTCAACAAAGTTCCAACTTTTTAAAACGTTTGACCTTAGGATTTCTTTATAGTCATCGCAACAGCTGGAATGACTGGAAATTGAGTTCTTTGAAATTTGAACGGTAAAAGAGTTCCCGAATAACTGAAATGAATACGGGGAATTAAAATTCGAATATTACGCGCTACACCTGTTAACACCTCGTAATCTATTGAGTTTCGGTGCATTCGCTTTACGCGCATGCGAGTTCCGTTAACTAATGCTTTTCCTGTATTTAAATTCCGTATTAATTATACAATACAGTTTTCTTTTAAAATCAATTTATGGGAGGCAGACCGCTAACTGATACATTATTCAAAAACTCAATAGGAAAATTATTATGTTCACATGTATCATCACTGACAATATTATCAAAGCTGTAGTAAGCCTGCTCCTCTCCCGGCATTCGTTTAAAGGCTTTTAAATTTATAAACGAACAATCATCATTTTTTGGAACCAGAATAACTGAATTCAAAATGTCAGTAGATAAAATATTTTCCGGAATATTTCTAAAAATATCATTGATGATGATTACAGGTTCACAAATTAAATTATTCGCTATTTCAACGATATCTGAACCGAACTGAGGAAAAGCTTCCATTTCACCGTTACCGAGTGATATAAGAAACTGAACAAATTTAATTTCATGTGGAAGGGCCCTCATATTTCGAGTTAGAGTGACATGATGACAGTTTCGAAATTCAGACCACGATGTAATACAATTTCCTATGAGGGTAACATGTGAACCATGAGGAATCACTGGCAGGATTTGTCTAAAATCACCGTATTTCATAATTGTTTTCCCCTCAAATAATTTGTCTCTTTTCTCTCCCGAACTTAAGTCTCTCAAAAAGCAAAAAGAGGACACATAGAAATTTCGTCGATTATAATCAGTGACACAGAATTGAGGAATCTTCCTTGACTACTGTGAGGACTGATATTTGAAACTGAATTTTCCAATAATGGAATTGGTAATTTGAACGCATTGTGTAAGGTCCTGCCACCGATCAAGAGAGTAGAAGCGATACCGTTGAAAGCTGTGGTTATACAACGAAGATTTAATGAATTTAATTTACGAATAATTGCCATTTGGACATAAGTTTCCCCACAACCTGAGTGAGCCGTTAAAGAAAATACAATGCTACTAGTATCATGATTCAAAACTTCTCGTAAAACACTATCTATAATATTACGTTGTTCATCATTAGCGCAATTGAACATATCTTCAAAAATATTTTCTTCTTCAACGCAGTTAGTACTATCACTGAAAACAGAATCAACAGGGAAATAAACAGGGATTGAAAGACCAAGCTCTTGACATGAAGTATTATGAGTCTGAAGAATATCATCGATTATTAGAAGATTTCGATTATAAGAAATATCTTGACTGTAGTCTGTAAGAAAATCTTCACTCATATCATCTTTGAATTCATTCCATAAAAGTAACGCATTCGCTGGAACATTCAAACCACAAATAAACTCAAATAACTCTCGCAATTGTCTTGGAGAATTAGTTTGTTTTACTTCATTTAAACATTCACGCCATTCGTTATCATTCGATGCAATCTCCCGCGCGTGACATGCTTCCACAAAAGTAGGATACACAACCCCATTATAGAATAGTAAATCCTTAAAAGACTTTGCACCACGAACGTGTAATAGAAGTAACCGTAAATGAAATAACTCGACATCTTTAGGAGATACAACATACATTCGAGAAAAAACTTTCTCTGCCCCACGTTGTCTAACTGTCCACTTTTTGCTCTACCATCCCACACGAAATGTTCTGCAATTTCAATATACAGAAATTCATTTGCAGAAGCAACGTTTGTATTCAATTCAAAGAATGCTAATAATTTGGTTCTTGGAGGATTAGCCTGTTCAACATTCACTTCTCTAAAGTAAGTATTTTGCCTTCCAGGCAGGTGGCAATCAAGCCGGACAATTGTATGAGACTGTATTGAGAATTCAAATATCCTACAAGCAGCCTCAGTGGAATCAACAAATCTACCATTTAAGAAATTTCGGATCTCATCTATCACGATTTCATTCGGCCCAACATTCTCAACACCAAATTTAAAATCGCACAATCATACCCTTTATAAACATACTTGTAAATGTATTTGACACTCTTAACAGTCGTGCAAACTGCAACATTCAAATAAAAATTGAGCTTAGCTAAAAGATACGATGTATGGACCACCATAATCACGACTTCTATATACTGGATAAGTATCACTATCATGAGTATGCACACTGAATTAGGATTAAGAACACCGCAGCGACCATGAATCGTATGGCTTTTTACGTAGTTATGTAATTTTAAATGAGTATGAGGGCCAGGAATTTGAGCAGAAACTATTTTATCAAAACTATCAACTCTATCATCATTTTCCAAAGTCAAATTCAATTATGTATCAACTTTACCGAATATCTGGTATTTAACTATCAAGTTGATCAGTTCATTCAATTTAATTTTGAAAACGCTAACAACAATATCAAGTTGAAAGTGAGCCTAAGCCCCATTTAATGTTTCGATAATTTCGGGCAAATTTGGATTACATGTCATAGTTATGAATAAAGAAGGTTTTCCCTTTCGCTGTACAATACACATATCATCTAAGTAATTCTGGAACATATTTCGTGGAGAACCTATGAATGTGGAAGGTAAAAGTACTTTATGACCAACTCTAGAATCATTACCATTTGGATTTTGATTTATAAAATCACTTAAGTTATTATAAAGGTCAGCACGTAGAGCATCCTGATTTTGTTTATTGATTATCTGGTACTTTCAAATCGAACTTACATATCTACGATCCACTGAAGAAATAATTTTTGGGAAGAATGCAGAAGATTAAAATCATCACGAATAGCAAGACGATGACATGTACATATACTGTAACATAGTAACTTTGTTTCGAGGAGCATGAGAATTAGAAGTAGAAGCAATGTTATGTGACATATTTCCATGCCAACCGGTATCACCATTAGGAAACAACAAAGGATATGCCAACGGATCTAATGAAGAGAAAGATTATGAAGGTCTAGTGAAAATTTCGGAAAAACAACCATACCTCTCTCAAAAGGCGATTCACCGTCACGGCTTCTAAAAATAACTGCAACATCAGTCTGAATAGCATCGTTATATCGACGAAAATCACACTCTTTATTCCCCTTAATCATCATACAAACATTAGCAGTTGTATTTTCAGGACGGTGACAATATTCAGCCATTGACCTAAAAGAACGTACAAACACATTTACACGAAATAACTCATTCATACATAATAGACACATTACATCCATTATTTGCTCTAGCATTCAGTCTATGACATACAGCAGTTTCAACGTTATAAAAATAAAGCTGTATATATGGCGGATCACTACCAAAACCCGGAATAATTGAAGCATATCGGTGGTAAAATACGTCATGAATCATAAATGATAAATTCCATTCAAAACTCTGTCACCTAATTTAAATGCAGATTATATCATTGCAAATGAAGCATTATAAGAACGAATATTATCAAGGAAATTCTTGGAGCGTTGTTTAATGACATTGTCAGTTGAGCTAAAATCTTGAACTAAATTCATTAAAAAGAACATTCTGAATGAGGGGTGGTATTGCAACTTTTCCCTTATGACAACACAAAGTAAGAGCGCTAGTGTAACGTAAAGTAATTTCAGATTGAAAATGTTTTGCTGAACAGAAATCACAACGTAATATTAAAGACCCACAGCTAAAAGACTCCAAATTACGGGGAATTAAATTCAATGCAATTTTATACGTTCCATTCAATAAATCAATATTTTGATCATTTGAAGTACTTGCGATAACATTTCTAAGTGATCTCATGTTATTTCTGTGGCGGCTACGCCAAATAAAGTAGGTCGGAAAGGCATATTGAATAATGTTAAAATTTTGAAAAAAAACAAAAAATTAAAGCCGCAAAACTTTTCGCTAACCAGACACAAAAGACTCGGTATCTGTTAAGAATACCGATTATGCTGATTTATGCCACACAGGTGTCAAAGCCTATTAAATTGTATGGATAAATTATAATAATAATTAAAAATAAGCGAAAGGAACATGTATTCTATTGCAATAGCAATATCTACCTGATGGGCGTCAAAGCTAAACAGCTCTTCTTATTATCAGTTTTGGCATACCCAAAAACAAATTGTATGCACATAGTCAGACACAGCCGTTGATGTTAGGAGCCCAGCAGAATGGGAGAAAAGAGAAGTTTGTGTGTCACTCTCTTCTGTTCTATTGCTCATCGGTTTTGTAAGGCCATGTGATTGTTGTTATGCAGTTCTCACAAAGATCTTTGTTGTCTCTATCGCTGTCATGGATAATGTTCTTGTTCTCATTTGTTTGTTCAAAGTATGCAAATTCTTCTTTGTATCACTTTCTTAGCACATTAAAAAGTGATATACATATAAGTATATGCATTTATATATAATAACAACAAAATACATACAATACAGCATTAGAGCAGAAGAGAGTGACAGACAAACTTCTATATTCTCCCATTCTACTGCGCGCACAACATCAACGGGTCACAACTAAACATTAACTGATGTATGTCTGCTTTGACTATTTGATTCTTGTACTCTTTTATTCTTCACAGAGGTCTTTGTTGTCTCTATCGCTGTTATGGATAATGTTGTTGTTCTCATTCGTTTGTTTGGAGTATGCAAATTCTTCTTCGCATCACTTTCTAAGAAGATTAAATAGTGATATACATATAAGTTTCTGCATTTATACATAATTACAATACAGCATTAGAACAGAAGAAAAAGGCACACAAACCTCTAATTCTCTTATTCTTCTGCGCGCACACATCAACAGCTGCATATTGTTATTGTTATTAAAAACCGGTTATTTTTAATACACTTTTTACGCCTTAACCTCTGTATCTGTTTTGACAGTTTATTTACAGTTAGCATCTAGTAAAAATTACCTTTCAATTGGTATTGTTTTTTGTAAAAAAAAAACAACAGCATTATAACAGAAGAAAGAGGCACACAAATCGCAATTTCTCTATTTTCTTATTCTACTGCGCAAACAGACGTACACATCAACAGGTGTTTTTTTTTGTTTTTGTTTTTAAATCGGAAGGAAAGCATCGAAAGCCTGCTCGGTCTACACCCAAAGTGCGGTACTTTAACCGCGCTAAAAACTCCCGCTCCATGTCCTATCGTCCTCCCGAAACTGTCATTAGATATTACGTCGGGAGGAAGGTGTGAGCATTGCTGCTCAAAAATCAGGCGGTCCTAGTTTAGTGGATCACATATTGTGTTGTTGTCGTACGTGTGGTCGTGACTACGCGTCAGAATTCAGCGTTCTACGATCCCCGTCCGGTAGAAGAGCTTAACGTACAGCTTGTGACCATTCAGCTGCTCTTCTGCGTTCACTCGATCTGAGAGAGCGCATTATTGTGGCCGTGGCTATCTTCACAGCTTCCCAGTTTGAAGGTGATTCACACATTCGCAGCACAAAGTTTTCTGGCTCACCAAAACATTCCCCCATTCGCAGCATCTCGTCACCAAAACGGTGGCAATGGAGCAGGACGTGTTGGGCATCTTCGGCGATGTCGTCGTATACAGGATAGAAGGGGTCTTCTTCGTGTTTGAACCGGTGTAGGTAAAACTTGAAGCAATCGTGTCCACGGAGCATCTGTGTCATATAGAAATCCACATCACCATGTTTCCACATCATCCAGGCTAGGGATCAGGGAAATCGTCCATCGTCCCTTTTCAGTCGTTTCCCACCTTCTTTGCCATTGTTGTGTGCTGCACCGCCTCACATACTCTTAAGATGCACCTATGTCGTAGATACGTTTGAGTTCTCGTGCCAATATGTCGATTGTATGGCATAGAGGCAATCACTTTAATCGCAGTATCAGACACTGTGCGAAAGCCGCTCGCCACTCTCAACGCGCTCAGACGATACGTTGAACGAATACCCGCCATGTATGTACTCTTCAATGTCGCATCAGCCCACACTGGAGCCACATAGAGGATAATGGAGCTCACAACCCTGTCTAGCAGTTTTCGCTTGCTTGCTCGCGGTCCACCTATGTTTGCCATCACGCGCGACAAAGCTCCATTAACTTTAGTGGCCTTATCACTTATGATGACTAAGTGCTCTTTGAAGGACAGTCGGGTGTCAATAAGCACTCCGAGATACTTAATGAATGGCTGAGAGGTTATGAGGCAATCACCAACCCGAAAAGTAAATGTTTCGCACGCTTTCCGGGTGGACAGGAGAACCGCTTCAATTTTCTCAACTGCCAATTCCAGGTGTGTGCGACTAAGCCAACTCATAACACCGACCGTAGCAACGCTGCATAGAGCTTGTATCCGTTCAATCGTTTTACAGACGACAACCAGAGCGATGCCGTCAGGCTAGCCAATCAAGGTTGTGCCAGTGGCGAGATTCATGCTGAGAATGCCGTGGTATTTTATATTCCACAGAGTGGGTCGTAGAACAGAGCCTTGTGGTACGCCCCATGTGACTTTGTACTCTTTCTGTCCGTCTTCGGTATCATACAGGAATACTCTGTCTGCAAAGTAATTTTCTATTACCCGCATCAGGTACCCTGGTGTTCCAAGCATGTGAAGTGCTTGCATGAACCGCGGCCTTCTCGCCATGTTAAAGGCATTTTTAACATCCAAGGTCACTACAGCGCAGTACTCCTTGTCGCCTCCCTTTCATCAAGTTCCACTCGTTGCCCTACGCGCAATATCCATTACTCCTTCCATTTTTGCAAAGATTGCAACATCTGCTTGCACGGCGGCCTTTAGAGCCACATTGGGGATACCATCAGGCCCTGGGGCTTTCTTGTTTCCAAGCCTTCTGAGTGCTTGAAGTACCTCATCGGGGACTTCAGCAGAGTCTCCGAACGAGTCAAAGAGCTCGACTGTATCACAGGCTGGGAAGAGTGTAACAACCACGTTGTTCATTAGTGCTGGGTCTGATGGCTGTGGGGGTTGAAGTTTCTTCACCGTACTCATCACCACTTTATAGGCCTTGCACCACGAGTCAATATCGGCACAATCTCGTAGGTCTTTGTAGCATGAGTCTTTGACCGACCGTATTGCCCTCTGAAGGAGGTGTCTGAGCAACTTGAAGTCGCGTTGCAATTGCTCCCAGTTGGGGGACATTCTAGCAAGCTGCGCCAGCCTACGTGCTCGGTTGCAGCGACTTCTATCTGCATCTGCGTGTTTCTTGCTATCGAGGCATCACAGGCTATTGAGATCCGCTTTGTTATTACTTCTGCCATACCATTCGCGATATCGGTGGTAATTATGCCATCCTCCCAGATTTGCAGGAAGATAACCTTATCAAACAGTCAGTCTCTCTAACCTTTAGTTTTTGATAGGGACAGCCGTCCACCGACTGTCGGTTGCAGCGCAATCTCAATTACGATGGCTCGATGATCACTGTTCGTGTAGAAATTACCAATGCTCCATGTTGTGTTGCGGACAATTGAACAATGCGCAAAGGAAAGATCTATGGCTGACCGCCAATTGCCAGCCTCGAAAGTGGACCGCCCATCATTTAAGAGTTCGACGTTCAGTGTGGCAAGGCACTCCATCAGAACTCTGCCATGCCGATTTGTGAGCATACTACCCCACATGGTGGACCAAGCATTGAAATCTCCAGCTATGATCGTCGGCTTCAAACTGGTTTAACTTCGGACTTGGAGGCGCGTAACATGAGAAAGAATAAATGCCGTTTACTTTAACCCATGTAAAACCAGAACGACGTGTTGAGACTCTGCTTTGGGGCATCTTCCCACCAGTGTCCCAGATGGCGGATTTGGACGATGCATCTGAGACCCATTCATGTCCCCTCAAGTTGCGATATTGCTCGCGTAATAGGACAAGGTCGAGGCGTTGCTCGAAGATCGTTTGGCGCAGCAAGTTTTGCACTGCTGCATAGTAGAATTATCGTCGATTCTTCTTTGGTAAATCTGACTTGCTTTTATATTTCAGCGTCGCTCGTTGCGTTAAATTTTTTTTTTTGTACTCTTTCATTCGTTTATTCGTTTTCATTTCTGTTTGTATGGATGCGTAAGTGTTTGTTTTTTTGGACGTAGTGACACATTTTAAGAAATAAATTTAATAAATAACATGAAATGAAAATTAAAAAATTAAAAAGACAAAATTAAAATAAAGTGCTGAAAGCCATGGCAGCTAGTGCTTTTATTTTTTACTAAGTAGTTTAAGAATTTATTTGTTAAACTACCTCTAATAATAACAATAATAATAATAAAAATTAAAATAAGAATTACAAATTTAATACAAAGTAGAAATTTATTTATTCATTGTATTTATGAAATGTTTATACGCTATTTAAAATAACAAAGTAGAAGTTCAATAAATTTCTTTATAAGAATATTTTTAAATTATAAAATATATTACTTCCGCGGCATTGTGTTTAAATAAAATCACCTTCACTCTACGCAAGCCAAACGAAATGAACAAACAACGAATGACACGAAAGAGGACAGAAAAAAACTCCGGCAGAAACGCTGGTACGCCATTGAAATTTACCTCGTCGTGTGCCGTCGCTCTCTTCTCTACAAGCAAGATAGCTCAGCGTGACCTCTGTCACAAAAAATTTAAGTATTAAACAAGTCTAACGGCTCTTTGGTGTTCCGGGCACCGGGCACTTCCCGCTGCATGGTTACCACCGCATAGCGCACATTTTGGATCGCTCTTGCAAGTTGCTGCTTTATGCCCTTTTGTCCTGCATCTCCTACAGAGGTTGCTGCTGTCTGTCACTTCCTTGCAATTTTGCGCTTGGTGATTGTAACCCCAGCACTTATAGCACCTGGTTGGTTCGGCGCAGTCCCGAATTCAGCAGGATATCTGTCATATGCGGACCCATTGTGCACGCAGCACTTTGTTGGCATCCGCTACAGCCAGTCTGTGTGTCCCGGCGTGCCATCCCCATATTACGGACCGATGACTCATCCGGGCGACGCATTTCACACTGCGTTTGAAGGGCATCACACACTTTCTTCGCGGTTGTGATTTCATCCAAATCCTTAAGCTGGATCGTCACCGTGTGCGTTTTTGCCTAGACTTTGGCCGTACCGAGCAGTGTTTCCTCGACTGCCGTCTGGAACTCCGATGTGCCTCGATCTGTTGCGCATTTGAGCTGTACGCAATTTTGGCAGTACGTTGCACAGCTTTGACTTTCTCGCCTAGGCTCTGGAAAGCCGGAAATGATGAGGGCATCCGGTTTCGATCTGTTGCATTTTTCACGCTTTTTCCGGCCAGGAACTTCAGTCCACTCCTTAACTTGTCGCAACCTCTTTCCCTCCTGGTCTTTGCTTCTTGCCTTCTTCGGAGATTTCCTTGGCGTTTGGGTTGGCTTTGGTTTTGTCGCTGTTGCTGTCTTTGGAGACGCTTCTTGCTGAAGGTTAGCATTTCTGATCTCTTTCATCCGATAGTTAGGTGCAGTAGCTTGTGAGGTGTGTCTCTTCGTGGAAAGGGTCTCCCAAATGCCGCGGGGTGCCCTTTTATTTTCGCGGCTGGTCGCAGCCAAGGGAGATCTGGCAGAAATTATTTCTCCTATTTGCGTCTTTGGATTTCTCATCACGCTGCTCTATAGCAGAGAGCTCATACAGAGCCTTAATGCTCTCTACCGTATCTATTAGCTGCTGGTCAATGGATTGGCTTGGCTTTCCGTCAGTGCCCTTTTCTTCCAACATATAGGTTATACTCCTTATTTTCTCTCCCAGCTGATGAAAGGATGTGAGACCTATTGTTGCTTTCTCCTGTTTGGTGGCAAGAGATGAGCTCGCCGCCTTTTGACCACCTATACTTTTTGGTGATCGAGGGAGGCTTCTGACGGGTCTGAAAGGGTTGCCCTCCTCTCCAGTTTTTCCTGTAGCTTTGTCCGCTGCAGCAACAAGGTTTCCTATTGCTGCAGTAGTTTTTAGACTCGCAGCATTATCTGTTACGGTGGCCGTAGCATTGCGACCCGGGGCCCGCTTGCGCACTATCCAAAGCCGCCGGTACTAGGGATCCGACTCCCTGCACCGTAAATTTTCTTTTTTCTTCGTACTCATATTGGTTTTATTTCTTGGTGCCTTCCCATATCGTTTTATAAGCCTACCGACAGGCTGTCTATTACTGTCGACCTTTCAGGTACAGACGCAGACCAAGTAGCCGCCCAATCTGGGAACAAACGCTTTTGGATTTGGATTCGAGAAACTTAGACAAAGGGCGGTTTTCACTCACCCTGACACAAGAATTTCACTAGAGTTAGCCTTTTAAGCTAACCCTTCCAAACTCGTTGCTTATTGGTCGGGGACTGTTTATTTATAATATTCGCAGCTAAATTACATATCTGCAGGCCGTTCACTATCCGCCAAATGTTGTGAAACAGCGGTTATTTTTAAAACATTTTTTACGCCGAAACCTCTGGACCCATTTTGATAGTTTGTTTACAGTTAGCATCTAGTAAAAATTACCTTTCAATCGGTATTTTTTTTATCAAAATAAGTTCAGTGGTTTAATCAGGAAAGGGTTCACAAATTCAATGTTTGCCGTTTAATTATATAGAAGCAACAACAAAATACATACAATTCAGCATAAGAACAGAAGAGAGTGACAGACAAACTTCATTATCTTCCATTCTACTACGCTCACAACATCAACGGCTCACAACTAAACGTTAACTTATGTATGTCTGCTTTGACTATTTCATTCTTGTATTCTTTTATTCTTCACAAAGATCTTTGTTGTCTCCATCGCTGTCATGAATAATGTTGCTGTTGTCATTTGTTTGTTCAGAGTATGCAAATTCTTCTTTGTATCACTTTAGAACATTAAAAAGTGATAAACATCTAAGTATATGCATTTATATATATTAAGAACAAAATACATACAATACAGCATTAGAACAGAAGAAAGAGGCACACAAACCTCTAATTCTCTTATTCTTTGCTCGCACGGAAGCACACATCAGCAGCTGTGTATTGTTATTGTTGTTAAAAAGCGGTTATTTTTATATTTGTTACGCCTAAGTCTCTGGACCTATTTTGATAATTTATTTACAGTTAGCATCTAGTAGAAATAACCTTTCAATTGGTAATTTTTTTGTTAAAATAAGTTCAGTGGTTTAAGCAGGAAATGGTTCACAAATTCTATGTTTGCCGTTTAATTACATAAAAGATATATTTGCAGTAGCCTTTGTCGGAGGAGAAGTATGGTTGTTTTTTTTACGAAAAGCTTTTGATTGTTTTGAATTTCTTCTGTATAGCTTTTTTGTAACATGCATGTGTAATGAGGAGAACACTTGGTAATTAAACCTGAAAGCGTACAGATGTTCCTTTACTCAAAACAATTAGTGTTTTATTTCTAAATTTGCGACTATCTTGTCAAACATTTTGGCGACCGTGACAGGACAGCAATCGGTTGTTCTTCGGTATTAATTCGTGCGGTGAATTAATCAATAATACTTATACTTTAACTCATATTGGGAGTCTGGGTCATCGTTGGATATACATATTTAGCAATTTCATTGGACTCATCGTTGGAGTCACCTCAACAACAACATCAACATAACATCATTTTCATCGTCATATGTAATAACATGACATTCGAGAACGGTATCAGCTGAAAAACCGTAAGTATTGTGTGATATTCGGTAAATAAAAATACTTAAGATCCATATACCTATATACCCATATATATATATATATACTACTACATAACCCATAATATAAAACATATATGCATACGAACAGCTAAAAAAGCTTTTATATTGTTTTTTGATTCCGCTATATTCGCTACATTCTTTTGATTAGGAACCGTTGTTATGTGCATTGCTCTACTTATTTATCTTTGAATTTTCTTTTCATCGTCGTTTATTAAGAGAATTGTGCACAGCTGTCGATATGTAATACATTCGTTAATTCTCTTTAAAATTGAATAATTATCTTGTTGTTTCAATCATCATTATTCGTTTTCTTTCGATGATCATCATTAAGGAAGAATATAAATAGAAAAAACAGCTGTTGATATTGAGAACATTCGTAACACTTCTTTACAATTTGGATAATTATTTAATTATTTCCAATCATTATTATTCAAATTTATTACATCAAGAACAAAATAAAATGAAACAACAACAAAAATGCATGAGCCCTACAACTGTAGCGCAGCAACTGACTGCTTTAAAACAACAAATAGCTAGTATGAAGAAAAACATAACTACCATAAAAGCAAGAATAGAAGCAAAACAAGAACAGCAGGACCAAGATGCACTTGAATGTCACATGCAAATTAAAGAGTCGTACTTTTCGCTAATTTGCATTATACAGACCAACATTGAAATGTTGAAACCAGTTGATGATCAACGAGGTGGAATCGAAGATGCTTTTGTGGCAACGAAGTCATTAATTAGAGGCTGATGCACGGAAAGAAAAGGAAAGAGTTGGATGAAACAACTTTTTTAAATTCAACTGCATGTGTGAGTAGTCATCATAATCGCTTACCGGCATTAAAGCTGCCTAAATTCGATTGCAAATATAGTGACTACACAAAGTTTATTACGGCCTTTACCACAATGGTGCATGACTACTCATCTATATCAGCAGTAGACAAGTGTAATTATTTATTGACTTGTCTGTCTGGTGCCGCGTTGAATGTTGTTACACCCTTTCAAGTATCCGAAGAGAATTATCCAAAGGCTCTGTATCAACTGCAAGAAAGGTACGACAAAAAGGTTCTAATTTTCAAAAAGCATATATCCGGGGGAGTTACCTCCCATACAAACCACCCTTTAAATTAAAGTTCTTATTAGAAAAAGTTTTTTGTTTTTAGAAATATCAAACTGAAATTTGGACACTGTAAGTTTCTGATCGATAGCCGTCAACCATGTTAATTTCATGGTCCTATGGTTACTAGGAGGGGTACCTCCAGGTAAACCCCCATTTAAATTAATGTTTTTATTAGAAAAAAGAGAATTTAGTGATGCTAAGAAAGGAAGATTGGATGCAACACGGAAGAGCGTGAAGAGTATTACATCTTTAGCCAATGATAGCCTTCTTTCTGGTTGATATCTCAGGTATAAAAAACTCAGATCCGGCATCTCTTCGCTTAATTCTAGATACTGTAGTAGCGTTGCGTGGATGGTTGTTTGGGTAATGAAGCAGATATTCTAAATGGCATACTAATCCATCTTGTTTTGTCAAAGGTAGATGCCGAGGAAAAACAGTCATATAATCGAGTTCAAGAATATTATAAATTGCCTACGTGGGATGATTGTTGCTATACTCTTAGCCGTCATTGTCAGTTTTTAGAAAGTAATACAAAAAGAATATTTGAGGATAAACCACATCAGAAAGATAAGCCATCGCAAAATAAAAGGGCTTTTGTTGTCGCACAGAGTAATTGACCAAAGTGTTTAACGAATAATCATAGTCTCGCACAGTGTCCATCTTTCATAACACCTTCAGTTCTGGATAGATTTTCATTTGTAAAACAAACGTCTCGTTGCTTAAACTGTTTTCGGAAGGCAAAGAAATGAATAATAAAGTCTAGATGTCGCATTTGTCAAGCCTTGCATCACACTACATTGCATCGCGTCATACCACAAGAGCAAATACAAAGTCAAGCAGATTTAGTTAGACAACAAGACATGAGGCCACCCAAGCAATTTTAATGATTTCACTTTACTCACAGCGAGCGTTACTTCCGACGGTAATGGTTTTAATTAAAGATAAATTTGGTACATTTCAGCAGGCTAGAGCATTGCTTGACTCTGGCTCAGAAATCAATTTCCAAACGGAAGAATTAGCGAAACGATTACAACTTAAATTCCATCGGTAGAACTATGAGGTTTCAGGTATAGGAAAAGTTCGTGCACAAATGAAATTTTCTTTAGAAACAACTGTAGATTGTCAGTCAAAGCATGTATTTGCAGTTTTATTAACTATGCAAATTGGGTGATACCTCAAGGCATCGGCTTAGCGGATCCCTTATTCTACAAGCCACAAAGGATCGAAGTACGAAGGAATATTTTGATTTACTAACAGATGGTAAAATCTCTCTTGGTCCTGGCCTACCATGTCTCGTAAACACAGCATTAGGTTGGATTATTGGTGGAAAAATTAACGATACTTCCATTTCAAGCATCTTTAAATGCAACATAGCACGCTCTTGTGATGTGCAGAAGACCCTTCAAAAGTTTTGGCATATTGAAGAATTTGATATGCCAAACATAGACAACTAAAATTTCACTCAAGAAGAGCAAAAGTGTGAAAGGGTCTATCAGACACACATACGATTTTTTCCATCAGGGCGTGTTCAAGTGAGTTTGCCGTTCAACAAGCCACCTAGTGAATTGGGTACATCGATGGACAGTAACGATTTATGCAGATTGGACATCGGTTAGAATGCCAGCCTTTGTTAAGAGAATTATACGTCAACTTCATGAATGAATATATAGCACTAAATCATATGCAGTTAGTGACACAGTTTGACGACAAGGGACCGAATTACTTGATGCCACAAAGCACAACCACTAAACTTCGAGTTGTGTTTGACACATAATGCAAGACATCGTCAAATCTTTTGCTCAATGAGATATTGAAGGTTGGTCCGACCGTCTAACAAAATTTGATTTTCACATTGCTTTCTTTTCGTTTGCAGCGTCACGCACACATTGCCGACATAATAAAAATGTATAGAACGTTTGAAATTTCTCCACACGATCATAACTATCAGTTAATTTTTTGGCGCCAATCTTCTAATCAACCGTTGCAACTATTTCAGCTGAACACTGTTACATATGGCATAGCATGCGATTTTTAGCGATTCGGAGCCTTAAATACATTGCAGATCATTACGCAGAACAATTCCTAGTTGGAGCAGCAATACTCAAGGAAGACATGTACGTAGATGATCTTCTCACAGGAGCAGATAATGTCCAAAATTTGCAGCTAAAGGCATCACAGGTGACGAGTATTCTTTCCAAAGCAGGATTAGAACTCGCCAAATGGAACACGAGTAACATTGAAAGTGAAGTATCAGAATTTCACTTTCAAGCCGATAGCAATGATATAACAAAGGCACTGGGTATGGGTATGTCATAGCAGCCGAAGCAGGATGTTTTCTGCTTTTGGTATGACTTACCTTCAGCATCCATTATAACGAAACGGAATATTGTATCACTTGTTTCACGTTTGTACGATTTGTTAGGGCTTCTTTCTCCAGTCATCATCCGCTGCAAAATATTCATATACACTATTGAGATTCCGCGATTCATCAACTCATTACCAACGTATACATCTGAAATTCGTGGATTCTTTAAAGTATCACAGCGCGCCTACGGTTGTTATATTTACTTAAGGACTGATATTCAAGGAACGATCAGGACAACGTTAATAATAGCAAAGCCGAAGGTGGCTCCTATTAAGGCAATTTCTCTACCGCATCTAGAATTATGCGCAGCGTTTTTGTTGTGTCAAACCTGGCACAAGATTAAACATAAATTGTATCCATTCGTTAATGACATTTTTTTCTGGACAGATTCAAAGATTGTTTTTCACTGGCTGCAAATGCACTCATCGAAATTAAATTATTTTGTGGCAAACCGAATTTCGGAAATGCAGACGGGGTTATCAGATGCCAGTTGGCGGCACGTCCCTGACACGGATAATCCCGCGGACATAGTACCACGTGGATGTCAAGCATCCGAGTTGGCGGAGACAATTTGGTTTACGGGACCAGCGTTCTTAAAGCAAATGAAAGCCTAAAACTTTGTTAACTGACAAATTCAAAGAATCTGAGTTAGAGCAACGTGGAGCAACGGTTCTAAAGTGTAGTGATAGTGGCAACGAGGGAGTGTTATAGGATTCATTATTGAAAAATTCTCTTCTTTTTAAACATGTTTATAACAGCAACATGCAAGCAAATAGATTGTGTGTTGTACAAAAACCAGCGAATATACGAAGAAAAGAGAACGAAAAACACACAGAAGCTCGTAGTTGATCTAATTTTTGGGCAAGAGGGGATAGACGGCAAGCGTAAATACAACAACAACAATTACACACGCCAAAGAAAACAAAAGCAACATGCAGAGGGATACACAGACGGACAGGCTGAAAGACAGACATAGCTAAATTAACTGGACAGAATATTTTGTATGCAAATGTTGTATTGTTGTATTTGTTTTGAGATGATCTCTCTCTCTGTCTCTCTTTGTCTGTTTTTAAGAAGTTTCACTTCTATCATGTGTACGATGGCACACATGCATTTTTTTTTCATATATACTAAAAGTAATCTTCGATGTTCCTTACAAAATATCGTATTACCTTTTGAAGATACAGCAATTGATCTTCGAGACAATTTTAATAAGTAATAAAATTTGAAATATCTACAGCTACACTTCCGTCCATACCTGACTGCGCCCTTTAATGAGAATGCGTGTAATACATGCACTGCATTATGTATCTATCGATTCTTTTGTTCTTGCTATCTGCAGACAATACTTTATTTCTTAATTC
>JBAMAV010001390.1:0-93103 GCA_037043315.1 Amiota communis | reverse complement strand
ACAAAAAACACGACAACAGACACGAACAGAAAGGACTCTCTTGTATTGCTCGATATATGGTATCTATCGACCTATTCGTTAAGTAACAACAAGTGATCAAAAAATACATTAATCGGATAAAACAAAAAAAATATATATATATATATACATATATATAATTCAATTACGCGATCAGCGTATAGCGTATGTGTCTCGACTTCGAAATGGATTTAATCGATACGATTCGTTATTTAAACAACATTTTATCAAAAAAAATGCAATCATCAAAGACAATAAAGAAAATAAAAAATTCTGTTCCGTCCAGAAGTGGATCCAATGAAAAAGCTACCGCATTCAATGAGGAAGACATAGCATTCCATGATCAAGCTAGTGGATCCCCTTTGTGACAAAATACAACAGTCGCCAAGAAGAGCGCCTCTTTGAGGAACATTTTATACCTCAGTTACGTCTAAACTTAAGAGTTTCATATGCTAACATTGAAGATGCACTTCTAGCACTCTTAAAGGACGTCTAGAATCTTTCATGTCACTGATTATTAAAGAGAGACGAGAGAGAAAGAGAACCGTTCAAAAAAAAAAAAAAAATAAAAATTATTCAATCAGCGTACAAGCGATCTGTGTGCAACAAGTAGAAAGAAGAAAAAAACTACGCATGCGATTGCTCCATTCGAACGTGGGTTGATTGAAAAATTCATACCTTTATATTAAGGTAACTATATATACATATATGTAAATATATAGAAATGGTAAGCGATAATAAAAACCAGCTTACTTATGCTAAATATGTGTGATTTATGGTATAAAGGCACTGACAAACATCATTTGCAATGAAATTTTGTTAGAGAATATTGTTGGTTGCCAAGCATTTTTACTTGACCGTCAATGGACCCTTTAACTTGTTTCTATAGCGAAAGACACAATCATAATTGTGCTGAATTCTATAGGAATTAATTACGCAAAAATCAAGTGAAAATTTTGTGAATTAAAATTTTCCTTTTTTATTTCGAAAAAAAAAAAAAAAACCTAAACTAAGGTTTCAATAGCTTCCACCACATAAATTTCAATTGATAATCTTAGATAATTTATTTCACTTTATTTCTACTTACTACTAGTACTAAGTCGCAATAAAATGAGAATCCTTTTGAAGCATCTACACATGCTTAGAGGCGCATTCACATTTTCTGTATAAAAACAAACAAACATACAAAACTAATACTAGAATTGGATACTTTATTACGTATTACATGTCCAATGTTCCAATAATGTTTAACTTGTCTTCTAGCGCTTATTCTTAACTTCACAATATTGGTTATTAAAAATTTGTCAAAGTAATGCAATGGAATGGAATTCATATGTATAGTATTCCTTGTTATTCGTTTGAAGTCATCTAATGAGCAACATCATGCATAGTCCATGTAACATATGAGAATTTTAAAAATTAATAAAATGGCAGCATATTCTAGCATTGCATACTTTTTTATATTTATTCCATATATGTATATTATGTACATATTTCCATGTATGGATGGTCCTTGAATACTAGTTTGAAAACAATCAAAAGGAATCGCAATATGCAATTCTTAATAATAGCAATCAAAAGCCGTAATATAAATAATTGTCCATAGATAAATATAAATGCACAGGTAGCTTTGTGTTTGTGATTGTTTGTGTGAGTAGGAGTATCCTTGTTCTTGGCATATGATTTTTAATAAACTGTGATGATCATCATGGGTGTCATTGGTGTAGTCTTGCTGATTGTTATAATAGTGTTACTTATTTGTGTTTAACTTTGAATGTCCATGTGAATTTGCCAACCACACAAGCAAACAAACAAACAAAAACAGCAAACAAACGAACAAGAATCTAAATCAAAATTTAATCTCTTAATGAAACTATCTATTTATATAATGTATGAACAAATTCTATTTATGTGTTGTATAATGTACAATTAAATTAAATTAATTAACTACTTAGTGTAAGGCAACATGTATGAACAGGTAAACATAAGGAGAGATTAGAGAAGCCGCACAAGAGACTTAAAGGGTGGTGAGTCAACAGGTTTGCCTGGCTTTGCAATCACCACAATTTTAGCTAACTTCCAGTTGCGTGGAAAGTATCCAATGTCTATACATCTATTAAAAATAAAAGCAAGTAAATTTAGTGCACGTAAGGGGAGATGCTTGAGGCAAATATTAGGTATATTATCTGGACCTGGAGACTTTTTAGTTTTTAAGAAGCAAACGACATCCTTCACTTCCGCAAGGGTGATTGTTTCGTTATTTATGATCTCAGCTGTGACTAGGGTGTTAAGTGACCTATTTACTAATACCTCTGTGGTTGCATCTGAAAGTACATCGGTAGAGTGATTACTACTTTCATTTATTCCTTTATGCTGTATTATTGTACATATGATCAATGTCAAATGTTAGCATCAAAGGATCATCTTGGTATTGGTATGTATTTGAATAAGAAAAATTTATAAGTCTCTTTTAGTAAGTGGAATACGTTGTCTGCAGTTTTTTTTTCGCACTTCGAATTCCATCATCGATGGTGATGGGTTGAGTTCTTTGGCCTTTTCGTTAACTAAAGTTGCTTGCTGCTCTTCTTTCTACTTACTATTAAAAAAATAAAAATTAAAAAACATTCTCTTTGCGCAGTGAATATGTAGTGTTATAGGTTAGGTTAGGTGAATTCGCGAACAATCGCGAGTGGCCTAAGAAGCCTTAGCCAGGCACTGCGACTGTGAAAATTTTGTTTTTATTTTCTCGTTAAGGGAAGCGTGGTAATGGGGGGAGGATGTGACGTTCTGAAAACGCAATCGTAAAAGTCTGCGCTGACGTTTTACTTTGTCTTCTTTCTCCTCTTTCGTGTTTGCATATAAGTTTTTGGTTTGTGCAATGCGGAAATGGAAAATATAGCGCTAGTGACGTCACAATTGTTCTTTGCTTGCATAAAGAAACATACACGAAAAGGATTTAGAAAAAATTTTTTTTTTCAAACGTGCCGTTCGTGTGAATATCTTTATTTAATCGATGTTCCTTGATCTGTACATGGGCTTCAGTATTCTCTTTGCGCAGTGAATATGTAGTTTTATAGGTTAGGTTAGGTGAATTCTATATATGTATAGAAATAGTCAAATAGCAGATAATAAAACAAAAAAATTATATTCAACGATCGTATTTGTAAAGGTTAGTTTTTGAAGGGATATACATGAATTGAAAAAGAGTCGAAAAAAGGCAAAAGATAAGGCATCAAGAAGTAGAATGTGCTGATTGGTCAAACGTTGTTGGAGTGAAAAGCCGTTAAATATTTTTTCTCGTCTTATTTTATATATATAGATCAGTAAATTTATTGACACACAGTCGTCGTTTGATATGAGGCGAGGAGGAGGCTCGGAACAGAAAGCCATTTTGGGGGAGTATAAAATTCATATACGTATGTCCATTATCATATCAAATTCATTAGTGTTATCGTATCACTTCTCTTTTTTAGTATAAATTAGCAATTCCTTTAGGTAATAGTACTTCCATCAAAAATTGTATTTGTCTGTGATTCTATGGTAAGACAAAATAAAACTAATTCAATATTTCAATGTTTTTTTCAAGATAAGCAAATATTACTTTATTTTTAATTTAATTATTTTAATTTTTCTACTTAACAGCTCAGGTAACTACACTAACATATTCTCATTTTTCATTTCTTAACAACTAATCCTATATTTTTTTTTTATTTTTTTTTTATTTTTATAAACAAAACGTGGCAACTCTCTGCAATGCATGCGCCTTATATTGAGAAAATCTACATACATATATTAAGAACCAATATGACGAATAATATACCCCAAAACAAAACTCTTTCATTATTTTATTTATTTATATTTAACGAGACTAAATCTAATGTTAATTTAATTTTCGACAGTAAACTGAACTTGTAAAGATCATTGAAAATATATAAGACAAGCCTTAGCTGGCAGACTTAACCTTATAAAATACCTTACTTCTAAAAACGCATTATAATACATTTATGATCAATTATGTTGTCTAAGATGCCATCCAACGTCATTATAGTACTAATAAACTTACTGCTGCTACGGCTTTCGATTTTACATAATTTTAATTAATAATTTATTTTTATTTAGTCTTATTAATTGGCTTGGCTTTGTTTTTTTTTATTGATTACAAAAAAAGATCTATTTATTGTTATTAATTAACAAATTATTTATTTAATTTATTAAGTTTTTATTTATTTAATATATAAGTATATGTTTTATTATTTTTATTATTAAATATCTGTTTAATGTTTTCCATTCATTCGTTTTAATTTATTTAATTTAATGTTGTTATAAAATTTAAATAGAAACATATTTGTAAAAAAAACTATTGCATATTTTACTGTCTAAGATATATTTATTGTTATTAATTCACAAATTATTTATTTAATTAATTAAGTTTTTATTTATTTAATATATAAGTATATGTTTTATTATTTTTATTATTAAATATCTGTTTAATGTTTTCCATTCATTCGTTTGTTTTAATTAATTTAATTTAATGTTGTTATAAAATTTAAATAAAAACATATTTGTAAAACAAATTATTGCATATTGTATTGTCTTCAGAATTTGAGGTGTCAAATTTCAGATCAATCGGTTAACAGGAAGGGGGTGGAATTTCTATTACTTGATTCTGGAACAAAATCCTGACCTAAATAAAACCTAATAAAAAACCAGATAGAAGGCTATCATTGGCTATGCCAAAGGCAAGATGTAATACTCTTCACGCTTCCTTTCTTAGCATCACATCAATTTTTTTAATTTATTTTGTATTTAGAATACTACATAGTATCATTAATTTTAGTTTAGATTACAATTTTTCATTTTCCTTCCGCAACAAAAGGTTCAAAAGATGTCAATTGATGAAGAAATTCGTTTAAATTTACGTAACACCGACAATTCTTTTCCACTCTCTTTATTGTTTTCTGAATTTGAAATATCTAGGAAGGAAAGCATGAATTCAGTGACTGAGAATATCTTTATTTAATCGATGCTCCTTGATCTGTACATGCATCAATGTTGTCTTGTATGTGTGTTGGCATCTCAGCACTTTTCTTACATAAGATTTTTTTTTTTTTTAACAATACCGTGTCGTGTTTTGAATTTATCCAGCTATCCTGTAATCGCTTCAAACATCTTTTTGTTCCCATGCATCAAAGAACTCTTAGGCTTTTTGCACTAGAATTTTATTGAATTGGATTGAATTGTTTACTATGGCATATACATATAAGGGTTGCTCTGCAAACTGCAAAAGGTCTATTGCGATGCCTTTGTTTTATTCTTTGGTTTCATCAAAAGATCATCTGATGGATTTTCTTCACATTGGAGGAGTTTATTCAGATAAGAAGTATCCAAAAGTAAAAAGGGAAATTGATATCTAGAGTAAACGTCAAAATCAGCAATTCGGCTTCAGGGCACAGCACGTTACTCATAAACAACTCCACAGAGACGTACATCAGCTAATAACTGCATTTGAAACGAAGCAATACTGCTCGGCTGTCTTTTTAGACGTCATACAAGGTTTGGTTTACTTTACAAGTTAAGAAAAATACAACCAGGAAAGCTTTTTGTCAGACAGAGTCTTTACCGTCCAAGTCGTATCAATGCTGGAGTCCTCTCCTCTCTCCAGTCCTTTACTCACTATTCACTGCAGATATGCCAATGCCGCATAATGACAATATTCTGGTCGCTACCTATGCAGAGATGACACTGCCTTTCTTGGGAATTCATAATCTCTCGTTGAATCAGCAGAGCTGATCTAACGATATATGCAGAGATTACAACCTTCTTAGATGGCTGGCTGTGCATGTAATAATTGTCATGCCACACCAACAAAGTTCTAAACATGCAAATAAATCTAAGTATGAATTGTCATAATGCACTTAAAGAATGGTATATTAGTCATTTGATTTCATCATTGACTGGAACATATTTTACACACTTCATAACAAAAAATTCAAGAGATTCATTGGAACTGATCTTCCAGAACTGAGCTGCCAAAGAGTTTGTAATGCATCTTTTGCATGCCCAATTCTGTGAAATCAAAACCACTTTATATGAAATGCTGAAATCAAAACTAAACAAATTTCTTGTAATTTATTAGAAAAGTTGATCTATAAAGATTGAAAAATTTTGTAAATACATTTTTCAATTATCCAATCTTGGTAAATCGAAATCACTTTTACAATCGTATAATAAAATGGTTGTTGCAAGAAGAATCAATGTTTTTATACTGTGGATAGCTTTCAGGTTTTCAAACACAGCTGATAGCTATCCTCAATATGAAAATATCAAAACCACATTTCACTATTATCTTTATTATATATATTTTGATTTATTTCTATATATTTTTCATTCAATTGAATTTCATTTTTTCCTAGATATGTATCAAGATCAAAGCAATATTATCGCACATTTTCATAAATTTTTCTAGGAAATTGGATTTTTTTGTTTAAATATAAAAAGATTGAAAAAGTCACTTAAAGTTGCAGATTCTTTGATTCAATTTGATCGCTATATAAAACAAAAGAACGTATGTATTATTGCCTGTGTTCATGTGTTTAAAATACGAAGGGTATATGTGGGTATTGTGTATGAATATCAGTACGATTTTATGATTGTGAAGTATTGAACCATATTTTGCTCCACACACAAATACACAACAATATTGTAACCCATCTACAATACTTCTCTAACTGACAAAAGTATATAGTAACAAAAACATATCTAAGTTTCTAAAAAAAAAGCGAAACGAAAGCTAGCACAACTCTCCAAAACCTAGATCTACTTCATATGTATGTCTGTATCTATGAGAAAAATCATAAGAAGACATTGAGAAATAAAAATCCATTGAAAATAGATTTATTATGCAAATTTGCCAAAGCATAAGAGAATACATTCAAGAGTTACTGATTTTCCCATTTTCCAACCACCCAACCAACTTTATTATTTCGGAACCCTTACCACCATCTTCTCTTTACTCTTCTGCTCTAATACTTTTTCTTTCACTTTAATATCCTATTTTCTATATTTCTTTTTTTCTGTTCTATGCATGCAAATCCTTTGGAAAAAAACAAACAAAAACGAAATGAAGCTAAAAAGCACTAGAACAGATTTAACTATACTTAATTTATATATTCGCAAAAAATAGAGAAAAATAAAGATAACCCTCATACGCCACATTTCACCCGCCGCCTGTGACTTTTTGTGAAGAGCAGCAGATTGCTTGTGATATTTTGTATTTGATTGATGTCATCACAAATAGTAAAACAAGAGTAGTGGAAAATAAAAATTGGCAAATCTTTAGTGAAATACATTTAATTGAATGAAAATATAATTTTAACAAAGACGCGCTGCAATATAAAAGTTCCTCTATCGTTCTAGATAAAGTATTATATGTATCTGTCAGTGAGCTACAGCTAGCTAGTGAGATGCGTAATTTTTATTAGCAAATCCACAGACGCAGTCGAAGTAATAGCGAAAGAAATGATAATGACTGACAGTATTCAAACGCTGAGCAGAATACTTAAATGTCAGATTTCAATATAATGATGAAAAATATCGGGATATATTATATGATTGATGATTACAACATATTGCTCCCACATAGGTATATAACTGACTGTTGAAATATGACATTTTGTGTTTTCCTACTAGTCCTTAAATTAATTAAAATGTTTAAATCTTCGATCAATAATATTTTGTTTATATACCCAATCGCTATAAACAATTTTTCTTGTTATTTTCTTCTCTTAATTCCTTATAATTTTTTTAAATTCTGACCCAACACACATTTGTAATTTCGCACCAAAATCAATTGGGAAGTTTAACATGTGCTAAGATGTTCGAGTGATGGCATCGATGAAATCCATTTCGCACTCTAGTGACATACGCTGATCATATATATATGATATACTGATCTCATAGAAGCGACAATTATGACTTCCAGGTGCGATTGCTTGGCTTGGAAATTTGCTATTGTCGTATTTTGTGACATGTATATTTTTGATTGGGTCCACAAGCTTTCTCAATGAGTGCAATGTCGTCCTCATTGCGTTCATTAGCTTGCTCATTGAATGCCATATCTTCCCCATTGGATGCAGTAGCTTGCTCAATGAATGAAATGGTCCGACGAAATTGTATCGGTGAAATTTGTTCTAATTGTTGGAATATCAACAGTCATGCAACTAAAGACTCCGCAATCACATTCCATACTAATGCGTGGTGCATCGGATACTGATTCTAATAGGAAATCGCTTGTATCAAACGCTTTATTGCGTTTATCTAACGATTCTGCATGAAGAAACGATTTCAGTGCCGTCAACACTTTATTATCTGTCCTTCCTTCTGCTTCATAGTACTTAATGGTTTTCTGTTGTAGATGTATGATGGCTATGGAGCAATGTGAGCCAGCGACATAAACTGGCACCAAAATGATTTGTTTGCCAAATATATCTATTTTCCGTGTCCAACGCTTAACATGCTCGTACCCACTCTCCATAAAGCGTTTGAGAAAGAATGTGTCCATGGCATACACAGCCGGCAGATCAGGTTTTTGCTAAGAGCGCTCGACCAATAATTTTAGGTAAAAATTTATGACATTATCATTTACCCAACTGCTAACGTATAGAGAAACAATATCAGAGAAAGTCATTGACAAATTAAATTTTTTTATCATGACCTCATCCATCGGTAAAGTTGCAAAACTTTCAATCAACTCTAATTCATCAGTAGTGAAAGGCAATACGTTCTCATCATCTTCATCTTGGTATATCCCCTCAATATCTTCGTTTGAATCAAGAGGCATCTCCTCATCATCTTCAGAGGATATCTCCACTATGGATATATTAGAATTGTTGTGAGGACTACTTTGACTTTCTAAACGACTACCAAACATTTCCTCATCATTTTTATCTGACTCTTCATCATCTTCAGAGGATATCTCCACTGTGGGTATAATAGGATTGTCGTGAAGATTATTTTGCCCAACAACCTGATTGGATTTGGCCCATTTCTCTTCAAGTTCTTTGCACCAAATTGGTGTCACCGGTTCCAGTTTTGGTACAAGACTGGCACTTAAAGTAGTGGTAGCTTGTCGGTGCAAATTATATGTAACAGGGCCGCTTGTTAGTCCACTTGTAGTGGCGTTGTTGATAGCTACATCACACAGCACACGGTCATCATCATTTAAAACATTCTGTTCTTCTGCCTGCTGCGACATTGTAAAATCTGCAATTGCTGGTTTTTTGTTTTCTTCCACTTCTAGTAGTTTCTCTATTGCTTCTATTGTCTATAAAATAAATTGTTCAGTTCCGCCTCTTGTGGTTGCTGCTCCTGCTTAGGTTGGCCATCGTCATCTGCATACATTAACATACAAAAGCATTATTGTTAGTAATGTCGGATCATCAGCTTTCATCGCTACCAAGTTTCGAAGTATTAGGCTCCATATGCTTATCCGCATCCATTTCGATCTGGATATTGCATCCGATAGTTGTACCATCAGGCTCAATTACCTCATTCTTTACAGCATTTGAATCGATTTTGTTATCCTCAATGAAGTCTGGAGCGACTACGAATAGATAATCAGTTAAAATTTTACATTTCATGAAAAAAAAAATTGATTCAGAGTCCTATCGAATTTGAGACATATTTCATCCATTAATAGTTGATAATTCTTGTAAAAATTCGACAAAGATGACGAAACATGTGCAAGATTGTTCAATACAATGAAAGGCAATCCAGGTTCCAACAAATTCACAGGCGTTCCTCTATGGAAGGAACTTTTTGCGGGTTTATTAAATTTAACACCTTCCTCATGAATGTGGCAACCTTTTATTATCGTTATAGTTATCAACACTAGGGGATAGGATTAGTGTATAACTCCTGTTTACCACATGACACATTTCACTTGGCTTGGCTTTTTGTATTTCATCGAAATGGAGGTCAATCTTTGTTTCGGAGAATAATAAAAATAATAAAAAAAAAAAACCTTAAGAAGAAAAACTTCTGAAAAGAAAACGAAATATTGTAATATGACTTTGCAATCATAAATAACAATCAGCTAAGCTCAAAGTATTTTGGGTTCAAGTCTTAAAGATTTTTCAAATTGTTTTCTATTATATTTCATACCCTACACTACCCACCCACCTTAGTGTATGATGAATTTCTTTCCTTTTTTGTCTTAGAGTTATCTGTTTCTATTCTATAATTTTTTGTTTAGTTTCGTTTTCCTTTCCATCTTTCACATATTGTATTAAGAAAATTGTAATCTCATCAACATTGTTTATATCCAATTTTTTGAAGGCCTTTTCGATGATGTTGGCACGTGCCGCTCTCATGGGTGGACGTTACTTCATGAGGCCTTCAGTCATATTTATAGACCCATTGCCATGTGAGTAATGTCAGAATTCGTCTCGTCAAGGCCACTTTCTTCAATGCCTTTAGTGAATTCTTTCATATTGAGCGCGTTTCGAGTTATAAATTAAGGTAGCTTCCTTACTTTGTGGATCTTCACGGTTCGTGGTCTTTTTCACCAGCTTGTGATCTCCCATTTGGCCGATCTATTTTTTTTTTTTAATACTTTCACAATAAACTGCAAATTTTGACTACAAGAAAATTTTGTTCATTCATTTACATGTTCATTGTGATGATGTGTTATAGAAAACATTGGCTTGAAATGCTGGGGGACAAAGAGAACCCTGAACACATTTCAGCTGCCTGGACCATATTGGGCCGCATTCCAACTTCACTTGTGATACATGGTTGCTAACATATTGCTATACTAATAATTTGTATGTTATGAAGGGTATTTTGTCTTTCGGTTATTTTATAACTATGTTTCTTCTTCTTTTATATTTGTATTTTGGTTTCGTCTTCTGCAAGTAAATTATGCAAATTATTCTACATATTTTTTTCTTCCTCTCTTTTGTTTTATGTTTTAATTTTCTTGGATGTATTTTGTCGGATGTGTGTTGTTTTCCATTTACTGCTCTTGTATCTTACAATGAATTTGACACTGACAGCAGATCTACGCTGTGCTACGCTACTATGTACTATTGTCTCAGTCGATGTTATTGTTTTTGTTTGGGTTCCTATTATAAATGGCTAGATATGGTAAATACTTAGCTATAACGGAACTTAAACTTATCATTAGACAAAAATCTTTGCATCAGCTCTGATAATTTTTGACATTAAAAGTTGTTTATCATTAGCAAATAATCTAATCACAACATACTATGTATTTGGATATTAAACTACTAATTTTTACATACAATTTGAAACAATCTTTTTCAAAATTTCATTGTTCCATAGTTCGAGGGTGGAGGATTAAAAGAAGAATTCAAAAATAAGTTCACACTATTCGGTGTATTTAAATTAGGGGGCTAACAATTAAGGTTCTTTTCGAACATAGAGAAGTTGAATTAATAATAATAATAATTACTTTTGGATAGAAAAATATTATAAATTGTGGAGTGATTTTAGATTAAATTGCATGTACTCGAGATGACTTTCGAATACATAATCATCTCTAGCAAATTGTGTTAAATGGACAATCGGTTTGATGAATACCTTATGAGTCGTATGAGTTTATTATATCAGTTGTTGTTTGAACGTGAAGCTCTTCTTATGAATCTCCACAGTGTCATTTAGATGGTCATCTTCAGTACGTACAATGTATATATAGATGTTTAAAAAAATGTATCGAAAATTTACTCAAACTTATCAGTATCAATAATGCGCTGCTTTCTATTTATGAAGCACAAAGCAAAGAGTACATGGCAGCGGCAGTACTACAAAGAATTACTATTTGTAATCGGAGCAATAGCTTTTGATGCTATTGCTACTGCTCTGCTCCCATAGCAAATGTTCATGCTTCAAATAGCATTTCATATTCTTTTGTAATAGTCGATTTCAGTGGGTTTTCGACTAAAAAATATTTCCGGAAGCTTGTACTTTTGTTTTTAAATGATTACACTGGGCAACAAAATGTTTGTTGCATGTTGTAATATCAATTAATGAGTGGGATGAAGATAATCGGTTGAATGACACTCTAAAAATTTATTTTCCTCTTCTTCGAAGAACAAAGGTAAATTATTGATTGCATGTGAAGAAATTTATATTATACGATCAATATACTTTCCAACATCTTGTGGGAAAGTTAATTTCGATTACACAAGAAGAAAAAGAAAATAAAAATAAATAAAAAAAATATCAAAAAGAAAAAAAAAAAATTAAAAAATTAAAAAAATAATAACAAAAAATGATACAAAAAAAATAAGCTAAAAACCACAGCCATTTTAAAAGAAAATGACATGTTCACAGTCAAATTTATAAAGGTAAAAGGGTATGTATATGAACCAAAGAAGAAAAGAGTTCTCTTTTTTAACTTAAGTATTTGAAAAATAAAATAAAATAAAATAAAATAAAGAAAATAAAAAAAAAACAATACTAACAAAATACTAATAAAAAAAAATATTTAATATTTTTGGAGTACAAAATTATAGCAAAGTTATAGAATCTTTTCTTAAGTCGAATAATTAAAAAAAAAAAACATGCAAAATAAAAATAAATTCTGGACTTAAAAAAGAAAAATATATGTATGTTTCTTAACTTTTTTTGCTTTTTCGTACTTCCTATAATATGGTTGTTAAGAATGTTATTTTCTTATCCATATTTATTTCAAATACATTAAAAAAAGAGAGAGGATATATATTTCAATAACATAAAAATGCAACTTTCACCGTTATAAATGACTGTGAAAATGTAATTTTTGATAAATTTCCAAAAAATCATGTAATGAATAAAAAAAAAAAAATATATATATATATAAATTTTTCTTTATGACATTCAGTAGTCAAAAATTAAAAAAATCATGTCGCCTTGTATGCTCGCTCAATTGTGACCTTAAAAAAAAAAAAGAAGAAGCAAATAAATGCTTAAGAAGTTTAAGTTTAAATGTTCGCTCGTTTTTTTGAAGTGCGACTGCATATTTTGCATTTTATAAATACATATCTGTTATTATCGGAATTGAGAAATATTTTATCTCATTTACGATGACATCTTCACTTATAGTTGAGTATTCAAGTACAAGAAAAAAAAAAAAAAAAAATAAGAATAAGAATATATAAAATCGAAGCTTGAATTTTTGTTAAGAAAAATCCCTAAAATCGGCAATTACAATAATTTGATTATTATTTATTTATTTATTTATTATTATAATATTATTAATTAGAAATCTGTCATTTGCTCTTTGGTTCGTGCTTCATAATTTGATTAAGCAAAGCATACACTGGTTAGAATCTTCGATCTTAGATTCCCTGAAAATGTCTTTGTATTTTTTTTTAATTTTTTTTTTTTTTTTGAGAGAGAAAAATGAAGAATTCCTTATCATGTTATTTCCTTAAATCTAAACAAAAGAATTTCATTTAAATAAATTAAATTGAAATAACATTAATTGAAATAAAAAGAAATTAAAGAAAATCAAAGCACATGAAAGAAATTCCAAAAGTAATTGAATAAATTAAATTAGGCGCAAAAATTCATTTGAAAATTAAATGATGTTGAATGAGATATTTTGTGTATGTCTCAATTTCGATTAATGTTAAATGACAAAAACAAACAACACACGCGCAGGCAGCAGGATACATGAAAGATAGAAAAGCATTTACATATATGTATATATTTGTCTTAAAGTAAAGAAATTGTTAGTAAGATTTAAAAATGATGATGAACATGGATTATTATATACTAGGGCAGGGGGGTATGTGTGTTTGTATTTAATTAGAAAAAGAAATATACAAGACAAAGTAGAACGATATCATCAAATGGTTAAAAAGATAAATCTTTACTCTCGTACACACGTATTACTTCTTCTATAATCCTCCACTCCTCAAACTCTCAATTTCCTTTATTGTTAATAATAGTATTATATATTTTGATTTTGCTGTTGACATCCAACCTATAATACTCACTCTGAATGTGTCATGGGCGTACAGAACAAACTAAAAAGACTGTTGATAATATCTTCTTTCGCCCATGCACAATGTATATATGTATAGTATATACTTTTAGCTTCTCTAAAGCTTATCACAAAGACAAATTTGTTACTTGCTCTTTGTACATAGTATAGTAGTAGTATAGTAGCAGTATTTGTTTAAACGCATTGGGAAAACATCTGTCTACGAATTGAACTCTGACTGATTATCATCTTGGTTATCAATGAAATGAAATACTTTTCAGTATTAAGGGTGGTGGTTGTTCCCATATACATACACCACACATCCACTTGTTGTTCGTTACTTCATGTTTTTTCCCGTTTCCCATTCTCCACAGTTTAAGGATTTTCTACTTTCATTTCGTTCCGATTATAGACATTTTTAAACTTTTCTTTCGTATGATTCAATTAGTTACAATTGAATAAATTTTAATAGCAAAGAATAACAAACAAAACAACAAAGAAAAAAAAAAAATGAAGGTAAATAGAAATAGCAATGATAAGAACGTAAATTAAATGAAAAACCCCTAGTTAATTTTTTTTGCACTTGGCTATTAAATTGAAATCATTGCTTAATGACACTTAAACCTAAGTAAAGCGAAGTAAACCCAAATCAAATTATAAACAAGGGTTTTTCATTCAATCAGAACTTTTAAATGCATCATGTTATAGACACTTATTCGCTTTCTATTCTATTCATACATATGTAGATATACTATTTATTTACTCAACATGCATGTGAAGAGGGTGATTCGAAACGAATGTCATTGATTGCCCATCATCAACTTCCACTCTTCATTATACACTTGACTTGTTTGTTATGGACTATCCAAAGTCAAGCATATCCATTTTCTTTGAATTATATTCAATACGGTGGTGAACAAAACTTATCATAAACCTTTCTCATCACTGATTTTGAAAATTTCACCTCTTCCTTTGCTCATTCACAACAAACAAATAATTTTTTAATAATTGTAAATAAATTTAAAACAATTCACTGAAGCAGCAAGCGCAGTTGACAACATGTTTGTTCTCTAGAGCCAAATCCAATGATATACTCAACTGATTATTCCTATGAGTTCTTCATGAAAACTGTCCATGGTACTTTGGAATGTGGATGTTGTTGTTTTTAATCCAAAGTACATTCTAATATATTTATAATTGTCCGTAAAGGCAGTTTTCTTAACAAATCATGGATCCATTCCAATTTTATAAAATCTGCTATCAAGATCGATGGCAGAAAAGTGCATAGATTTTCCAAGATTACCCAAAATATCATTTCTGTTGGGTAAAGGTTATCTATCCGAAACGGTTTGGTTTGTTTTTATTATTTAAATTCTTGTAATCATTCATTTTTGTTTCCTGTTTGCATCTTGTTTTTTTTTTTAACAAAAATTATTTACTTTATTTAGACAAAGGAATGTCATAGTTGAATATGCTACGGAGCGTTCCAAGTGTTTCATTTTCACCTGAAGACATTGACATTCTTGGAAGTGTTGAGCTTTCATCATCCTAATCTCTGCTCAGGGCTAAGCCTATAAGGTCGCCTTTGCACTGTTTTATTAGGTCCCATCATCCCAATCTCTTTCTCCTGCCTCATTATATGATGATGAGAGCGAATGACTCTCTCCTTGTTGCAAAAAGCTTTTCCCATTATTCCAAATCCCTTACTACGGTCTCACCATAAATTGATTGAGTTGGATAAAATTCATTTTTTAACAAGGGGGACCACCCTTACATACCCATTACTATATTTTTTTATTTTAATTTTCCCATTTTTAATAAGTGGGAAGTTTATTTACATTTTCTTCGTAACAATTATTATTTTTAATTTTTTCTTTTGAATTTATTTATTATAATTTTAACGCAAAATAGCATAGTTTAGCTCCTTTTCTTATTACCTGGTGGCTAGTAAATTCACTAGTCGCTGGTTCTTGATTATTTTTACTAGATACAAAGGGGTACCAATGTTTTTGAGTGTATTCCTCAACTGAATTCCTTTGGTTTGTTCAGCGTATGAATACAAACAACTAAGGTTAGATCTGAAACCGTATTATGAAGATGGGAGTATATTCTTATTTTCAAGACAAGGCTACCAGAACAGTCAGCAGGTTTATATGCCTTTGGAACAGCTTCAATTTCACCTAGTTTCCATTTGCTTTGCTATTTAATAAAAAATATACAAAGCAACAGTCAATTTGACCCATCCCAAGTCATGGCCTTTTCCTATACTCGTATATGTACATGTATAGTGTACATACACAGCTAGATCAGTCTTGGTAGACAAAGTCTTCTCTAGCTAGTGTACAGAGGTACCTTAAGAGTTTCTTCTAAAAGTAATAATATGGAAATAGAATGGACAAAACCACTGGTTCATTAAAAAATATGAAGGTCAACCTTGTCTCTGGAATGCTACACATTTCGAATTCACGAATCTAGAGCACTCTCTGAGATAATCTAGCTAGATTAGTCTATGACATGTGTACATTTCTTTGTGAAAACCATAAGTTAAATTTATTGAAAATCAGAAGAATTTACTCGAAAGTTGGAAGTGTTTGTGTTGAATTGTGTAATGCAGTATACAGTTTTTCTGCCCACCGGTGGTAATCGCCAACTACTGTTGCCTTAAATTGTGGTGTTATTTGTAGACGCACAAAAATAGCTTAGATTTACTTCGTTTAGAAATTGTGGGGCATGATTTAGAGGAAGTAAAAGTCATAATCCCATCTCATCCGATCCCAAGCTATAACAAGTGGATATAAATGATCGCATCAGACAATAGACTTAGAATAGGGAAAAATGCAGCTGAACCAAAAGCGAACATTTCACGAAAACTATTGCGAGAAATTAATCGAAACCTGGAAGATCATGAAATGAAATTCAGAGAGAAACGATCATTGATCGCAACAAGAGAACATATGTAGTATACGTCAGATATTGGTCAAAAACGATTAAGTTGATTATTTAGAGGAAGTAAGGAAGGAAGTTGTCTTCGAAATTAATTACAAATAAAAATACAACTTTTTGTTTTAGGAGATCGCGATGTTTATGTGTCAATGTCTACGGAATCAGGTAAATCTTTGTGTTTTCAATTGCCTGTATTACTTTGTGAAAACCATAAGATAAGTTTATTGAAAATAAGAAGAATTTACTCGGAAGTTGGAAGTGTTTGTGTTGAATTGTGTAATGCAGTGTGTCTTGATAACGATAACGATAATAAATGGTTGTCACCAAGTTGTACACATTCATGAAGGAGGTGTTAAATTTAATTAACCCCTAAAACGTTGCTTCCATAGAGGGACTCTTGTGAATTTGTTCCAATCTGGATTGCCTTTCATGGTATTGAACAATCATGCACATGTTTCGTCATCTTTGCCAAATATTTACAAGAATTATGTACTATTAATGGACGGAACATGTCTCCAATCCGATTGGACTCTGAATCAATTTTTTTTTTATTCAATGAAAATTTTAACTGATTATCTATTCGTAGTCGCTCCAGACTTCATTGAGGATAACAAAATGGATTCAAATGCTGTAAATAATGAGGTGATGGTACAACTATCGACAGCAATGTGGAAGGAAGCACCAGCTGACTCCTAAGAAGTTTTCAGTCAAGAGCAAGGTGAATTGTCTATCATTGGGCAAATCGCGCCACATGGCACAACTATCGGCTGCAATATCCAGATCGAAATGGATGCGGATGAGAATATGGAGCCTGATACTTCGGAACATGGTAGCGATGATAGTTGCGAATATGAAAAAACATCTCTTTTGAGTCCCATCACAATCTATAGCTCCAGCGATGAAGAAGAATCCGACATTACTAATGATAATGCAGCAGAAGCGATTGACAATTTGTATGTTAATATATGCAGATGACGATCGCCAACCTATGCAGGAGCAGCAACCACAAGAGGCGGAACTGAACAATTCATTTTATAGACAATAGAAGCAAAAGAGAAACTACTAGAAGTGGAAGATTTTACAATGTCGCAGCAGGCAGAAGAACAGAATGTTTAAAATGATGACCGTGTGCTGTGTGATGTAGCTATCAACAACGCCACTACAAGTGGACTAACAAGCGGCCCTGTTACATATAATTTGCACCGACAAGCTACCACTACTTTAAGTGCCAGTCTTGTACCAAAATTGGAACCGGTGACACCAATTTGGTGCAAAGAACTTGAAGACAAATGGGCCAAATCCAATCAGGTTGTTGGGCAAAATAATCTTCACGACAATCCTATTATACCCACAGTGGAGATATCCTCTGAAGATGAAGAAGAGTCAGATAAAAATGATGAGGATGAATGATGGTTGCTAGTCGTTTAGAAAGTCAAAGTAGTCCTCACAACAATTCTAATATATCCATAGTGGAGATATCCTCTGAAGATGATGAGGAGATGCCTCTTGATTCAAACGAAGATATTGAGGGGATATACCAAGATGAAGATGATGAGAACGTATTGACTTTCACTACTGATGAATTAGAGTTCATTGAAAGTTTTGCAACTTTACCGATGGAAGAGGTCATGATAAAAAAATGTAATTAAACGAAATTACAAATGTATCGAAAGCGTTCGTAAATTACGTGCTTATAGATGAAATATAATAGGAAATGATAAATAATCGAAACTACTGCTAGCTTGTGTTGTTGTATTTGTCCTAGCTGCTGCACTTTCTATTGTTTTCGTTGTAGTCAAAGAAAATCACTACTGAAAGAACTGAGAGTAATGAGAAAATTTTCTTGCGTCAATTACGCGATCAGCGCATGTCTCTCGATTGCGAAATGGATTTCATCGATGCCATCAACGCAGTACGTCAAAACTTAAGAGTTTCATATACCAACATTGAAGATGCACTGTCAAACTTCCCAGCATTCTACGATCCCCCGTCCGGTACAAGAGCAAATAAAATGATAAAATATATGATTTTGTTCTCAGAACTGAGCTATTGTCACACAAAACTGTACTTCACGTTCTTCTTGAGCGCGTCACTTGCAGATAATGGTGTTGCAAGACTTTATTATTGTTAATTCCCATGAGATTGTTCGCTACAAGTTTTTAATATTCGGATTTAAAAATATAAATCTGGTAAAAGCCAAAGTTGAAAAATTCATAGCGCTCTGATGAAAAAGATTGCAAATTCAGGATATTTGATACTTCAAACAAGATATTTGTGAAGCCAAGACGAAGAATAACTATAGATTTTAATGAACCAAATCGTTTTTATAAGGGAAGAAGTCCGATTTATCGTGAGAAATCTAGGAAAAAAGATAAAGAGGAAGAGGAGTCTTTACACATTGTTTTTAGTAATGAGAAAAGAAATCAGTTTGTTCGAGAACAGAGGAATAAATATAGTAGAAGGTCGTTTATACGAGAAGAGAGGAGGAAGGAACAAGAGTATAGATCTACATATAAGAAAAATAAATCTCCCTCCAGGTATTCAGAATTTTCAAAAGAGAGAACCACTTATGTTTCACAAGTAAATTCATTATCAAGAAGTGATGTTGATAATGAAGATGATGATTTCAAGAACCAATTACCCGAGAGCAATCAAATTCGGAAATCTACTTTCGACTTAACAAAAGAAACAATAGGTGCTAGGCAAAATAATAATGAAACTTCTTTTAATGATGAAAATGAAGAATGCTATCACCCAAAATATGCTTATATTATGAATTGGGTGAAAACTGTTAATAGATTTATGCAAGAAAAAGATTCCTCAAGAAAAAGCTACAAAATTACATTCTCTGATCATGATGATAATTCTCCTGCTCTTCCTATCAAAAAACTTAAAAGTGTAATTGTGGGAGGGGGAAGTAAGCAGCAGGAGAAAAAGAAATATGAAACTACAGATAAATCTGATTCAAAATATTCTTATATAAAAAGAGTCGTTTGTGCCAGGAGGAATGAAGTCTCCCATTCACATTTATTCCAGGAGAAGTAAAAGCTATTCTGATGAACGAATAGAAAAAGATTCATCTTCAGAATATTCAAGTGTATCAGTGGGCCTCTAATAAGCTTAGACTAGTGAAGGGCAAGAAATAGTCATCTCCCAATTACTGCGGCCATTTGTAGCAAACTTTATAATTTATAGATCCTTCGAGGTTTGAATTTGTCGTTCTTCTTAACAAAATATTTTAAAAATCTCAAATAACTTAAAAGCATCTTTACATCAGCAAAGATTCTGACGTGACTTTGTGATAGAAAAAAGTGAAACATACTATATTAAATTAGATTAAGAGAAAGGCGAGACAACCCTTGCAATTATAGTTCCTCCAAAATTCTGGTATTCATGAAGAACTCCAAAACTTTCTTCCAAGGCAATTGCAGAATTTCAATTGGTTCCTAGACAGAGGAATCAAGTGCAAATCAGTTGCTCACAGTGGAATAGCACACATACTAATAATATTAAGCAAAATAGATATGTTAGCTTGTGATATTATGCAGGCTAATCTCAGAATTGGCTGAATCAATTTGAATACGGGTTTCTCTATTGCAAAACATTAACAGAATTTAATCGTTATAAGAACAGAAGAAAGAATGAATCATCTGGAGAAAATTCAAATTTCGTACAAGATTTTTTGCCGCAAAAATTGGATTAACATTTGAAGACAATAGTATTTATGAAACAAGCAAAGTAATTATTAAAATATGATTATCAAACTTCACTTAACTAAGCTAAGCTTAAATTAGATTAAACTTATTTCAGTTCACCAACCCGTCTGTAGTTTATAGGGTATCATGAAAATGTACCTTGCAATTTTTCTTTTTTTTTCCCCCTCTTTAATTAAGCAACCTAGTTATGGGACCAAAGTACCATACCAAGCATACACACTCTGCTAACAAACATATGACGTTTGAATAAATCAAGTTGAGTTTCAGTTCTGTTCTGTTCTGTTAAGTTCTGTTATGTTATGTTGTTTTGTGCTGTGTTCGGTAGTTGTAGGCAACGATCCAAATGACTTTATTTCCCACCTAATATATGTATATATGTTCATGAAAACATTTCAAATTATTTGTGGATATAAAATACTTAATAAGTTTAATACTTTCATAAAAGGACGCATGCAGAAGCATGAAAGTCATACAACCGACGACTGTTAGGCCCCGACATCTTCATCTTCGGACATTAGAAAAAGACAAACCATTACTTAGTTAAAATTAACTTTCATTAACAGAAGTACATACATGGAAATGCATGATGGATATTCAATATACATATGTACATACTTATTGAAAAATTGATTATCTCGTCCCGATCAGACTGTAATGTTTGATATAGTATTCATATTCATTGTACTATTTCAAATCTATATTAAAAGGAACAAATTCTCAGACCATTAAAACTTAGCACTATGAGAGAAAGCGAAAAAAAAAACTACTTAACTGATTTTAAAAAAAAATTTCACCTATATTAAGTTACATTATAAGCAAGTATACATAGGCTCTATTTGATTTTCTAGAAAATTAGAGATCCCTCTTTTGTGCTGTTGTTGTATTTTTTCCACTCATTAATATAATTATTAATAATTGTGTGAGAGTATTGCGCTCTTCGTTCTCTTCTTTTCTGAATACGATGTATGACCGTGTCTTGGGCGCTTTATAAATTGTTACTTTTTTACGGTGAAAAAGGAAAAACAAATTCCAAGATGGCGATAATGCAGATAAAAATGAGTGAATAAGCTAATGAGTTGATCGAAACTCTCTTTAAAGGAAAGTGAGAGACAGCAAGATGAGAAAATACAAATAAAAATGAGAAATATATGTATGTATGTGTGTGAACTTGTAGGCTACTGACAAGAGATGTGCAGTGACGCTAAAGTAGAAAAAAAACTAGCTGTTAAAGTCTAGTTAAAAAACAATAAGAAACAAAATGATCAAACCAACGACCATTATTATTATACTTTTTGTTGCAATTTTCTGTAATCTTTCTTTGGTAATCTTTATGAGCAAATTTAATAATATATGATTTTTACAAAGTAATACAATGTGTGTGCGAGAGCATAGGTGGATTGAAAAAAAAAACAGACACACACACATATTCTATGAAAGAAAGACAATAAGAAAAAAAACGAAAAAATGACGCTAAGAATATTTTAGTGCATTTTTCTTTTCAGTTTATTAATAATTATTATTATATTAATTTAAGATAAAAAAAAAATTTTAAATTTATATTAATTATTGCTGGAACTTATATTTTTTTTTTAAAAACGTGTAAATGTTCTTGCAAAGGCAAACTAATTTTGGATCATTTTTGTAGTTTGTTTTAATTCTTTTTATTTCTTTCGCACATTTTATATATTTTTTTATTTCAAGTTTTTAATTCTATTTTTATTAATTTTTTGTTTCATTATTGAATATTTTTATTTTTTTAACACCGCACTGACTGATGACCGCAAGACTGCCACACAAAATGAAATGTCGGAAGTAACTCGAAATGCTCCTTAAGATGGCTGCGCATACTGATCAGTGTTAGAAAAGTCAAATGCGAGTAATCAAGCTTCTAGTGCCAAAAACTGCAGGCGACGACGACCCAAAACAATGAATGCGAGGACAGCATTTAATCCAGAACTTGTAAAGACGTTATAAGGCCAATCAGGAAGGAAAATTTTGTTACAATGTCAGAATGGTGAACAGTGGTATATGGATACGTGTTTGGCATCGAGTTAAATTCAACAATACCCAATATCCACATACAATATTTTATAGCGTAAGCGGTTTAATGTTTATGATAAATTCAATATAAAAAAATAAAAATAAAAACAGGGACAGTAACAATAATAATAATATTTACAATTATAACCCAATTTAATAGTGTTGACTCTGCAGTCAAGCAAACATATAGGAATTCAAAGGTAACACAGAATTAATACAAAACTGTAAGTTTAGAAGACTGCTGCAAATGGATAATTTCTGACAAGATGGGTTTGCTCCAGAGAAAGAAAAAGTCCAAGAACATTAGATTAGCATAGATTGCATGTATTGTTTTCTGGTAAAAAGTTTAAGCATTGCCCAGGACATCGTCTTAAGCGTAAGGATAAGGCCACGCATTGAGCAGTTAGCGACTGAGCGACGGATAATATTGGTCAAAAAATAGACCACTCTCAATTTTTCATAAATCCGGCGAATTTGTTCTATTTAACTTAATGAAAAAAAAAGATTCGATGGTCATTCACAAATATTGCCAAAATCGATCCGGATAATTTCGAAGGTCTAAATAAAAATGATAGAACTCGCCATTCTCATATCGTGCTCGGTTCATGGGATGTACACCAAACCTACGTAGAGAAAAAAATGAAATAGTCAAATTCTAAAGTGTTTTTTTTTTTTTTAATCAGAAGGAAAGCATGGAAAGCCTGCTCGGTCTACAACCGAAGTGCGGGACTTCAACCGCGCAAAAAACTTCCACCCCATGACCTATCGTCCCCCCGGAACTGTCATTAGATATTACGTCGGGAGGAATGTGGGAGCTTTGACTTTGATGATCTGATTGAATATTCAATGGACGAAATATTAGTAAGTTAATCTTTAATGTGTTTCTCTTAAATTTTCATCCGATTTTTTCTTTCAGTCTCCGCCATCCATGTCCACACACACGTCCTCATCGATCAACTTCTTATAAACCAACACCATCATTTTTAAATATAGAGACACCGAAGAATACAAAAAGGAAAGAGAAAAGAGACGCTCCGGAGTACTGGTCTTTTTTTTTGGGGATGTGAAGGACATGATCAAGATCAAACACTGCTCCGGCAGCGGAGAAAGCAACAAGCTCGCACCTTTCTTTTCAATGTGCACTCAAATATTTGAGAAGTTACCGGCCACTGTTGTTGATGACCTGCAATTCAAAATCATCAATTTAGTACCTGATGCGACGAAAAATCAAAACAAATAACATTGTGCTGTGCATTTTTAAGTAGTTTTAAGAAAATTAATTTATTTTTTAGTTTTACTTTTATAAAATTTATTATTCAATTTCTTATTATTTAATTTAAATTTGAAGCTCCTATTAAAGTAAAATGAATTATTAATGAAAAATGTTGAGTAAATGTTGGCTTTTCATTGATGTGGTGACCACTTATGTTCTACAAATACAATGCAAGATGTCTCTTAATTGGAAAGAATTTCTCGTCGAATTGATTGATGAGAATCTTGTTATGTCTCTCAATTGATCCGAATCTCTTCTACTCAACCCTTCCTAAATCTCTTCATTTACTTCTCGATCTGCATAATCGGGCGGACAATAAGTTGCAACCCACTTTTTTAAGAAGTTGTGAAGTACAACAGTTGCGCACACTATTTTGTCGGCTGTTTCCGGACCCATGTTCAAGTGTCTACGTAATATACTCCACCTGCCGGTTGGAATTCCGAATGGTTCGGCGTGCTCTTCACAACCTTTCATTAAAATTGTCTTTCTCCACTGAGAGATATGGTTTAAGAGGGAAAGCCGCATCACCCATCAAGTAGTATGGAAATGAGATGTCGCTATTTGGGAGTGTGGAATTTGGAGAGAAATCTAGATTATCAGAATGCAGTCGCTTTCCAAATACGGAGTGAGTTAAAATGCCACCATCACTCTGACTACCATGTGCGTCAATATCAACAGCTGTAAATATATAATTGACGTCACACACAGCTAACAGCACAACACTATAAGTTCCTACAACAATAATGAAAGAAATGCATAAAAAAGCTTTGCAATATGTAGATATTGATATACCTTTGTAATTGTAAAATTGGGACCGTGATCGCTGGACATGTCAATGTAACATGTTTCCCATCTATCGCGCCGACACAGCTTGGCAAATTCCACATCCTGTTGAAATCGGCTGATATTCCTTGCCACTCGAAGCTGTTTGGTAATGATAAATAGATGGGACTTAACGTCTTCCAAATTACTATGGAATTTTCAACCACTATCACTCGCACAGCTGTAACTGACAGTTTGAAGCTTAGCGAAATTTACTGTCTCGACGTTCCATGAGCCAAATAACTGATAATTAATTAATGACATTATTTTAAAATCTTAAAATGATAATATAATAGTAATCAGTTAATTGTTTAAAAAAAAAAGATAATTTTAGTCTGCAGTTTCCTGACTGAAGCTACATCTAATACAACGTTTTCGCGAAGCAATTGCAAAACACCAATTTTTTTAGGGTTAACTTTTTCGGTTAAAGCCCACTCAATATCAAATAGCCTTGTTAAATATTGTGATTGTTTCGGATGAAATTTCACGCGATTGATGTTGATCGGAATCATCCTCAGTATATATATTATTATATTATTTGTTAGTACAATATCTAAGTTTTATGTGTAAGCGGAATAAATAATTATTTTTCGATTGTATTAAATGATTTTCTATTATTTCGTTCTGTGGGCTTGTGTATAAAAAGCAGCTGTAGGAAATCTTTTTTTGGAATTTAAATTTCCCTTCTCAAATGGTAATAGTAGTAGCTTATTGTATTTGTTCGTTATTAAGTTTTTATATAATTTTGGTCTTATTTTTGATCCCAATAAATTTGGTTTTATTACTGTTTTTATTTATTTATTTTATTTAAAACGAAGGAAATGGGTTAAACGGATATCGTACCATTTTTGCCTTAAAATACAACTATGCTACTTTGGTTGGTGCTTGGGTGTGCATCGCGGTCTAGTCCATTTTTTTTTAAACTTAGTACTGCTTCTATTACTTTTTACGGACAGTAAAAAAGATAGATTTACCATGGATATTATTTTTATTATGTGATTTGTTTCGAAATTTATTTTTTTTTTAATCTGTTTTGTAACTGTGAAGATTATTAGTTGGTGCTTGGGTGTGCATCGCGGTCTAGTCCATTTTTTTTTAAACTTAGTACTGCTTCTATTACTTTTTACGGACAGTAAAAAAGATAGATTTACCATGGATATTATTTTTATTATGTGATTTGTTTCGAAATTTATTTTTTTTTAATTTGTTTTGTAACTGTGAAGATTATTAGATGGTGCTTGGGTGTGCATCGCGGTCTAGTCCATTTTTTTTAAACTTAGTACTGCTTCTATTACTTTTTACGGACAGTAAAAAAGATAGATTTACCATGGATATGTTTTTTATTATGTGATTTGTTTCGAAATTTATTTTTTTTTTAATCTGTTTTGTAACTGTGAAGATTATTAGATGGTGCTTGGGTGTGCATCGCGGTCTAGTCCATTTTTTTTAAACTTAGTACTGCTTCTATTACTTTTTACGGACAGTAAAAAAGATAGATTTACCATGGATATTTTTTTTATTATGTGATTTGTTTCGAATTTTATTTTTTTTTAATCTGTTTTGTAACTGTGAAGATTATTAGTTGGGGCTTTGGTATGCACCGCGGTCTAGTCCATCATCTGCTTACTGAGTACTGCTTCTATTACTTTTTACGGACAGTAAAAAAGATAGATTTACCATGGATATTTTTTTTATTATGTGATTTGTTTCGAAATTTATTTTTTTTTTAATTTGTTTTGTAACTGTGAAGATTATTAGATGGTGCTTGGGTGTGCATCGCGGTCTAGTCCATTTTTTTTAAACTTAGTACTGCTTCTATTACTTTTTACGGACAGTAAAAAAGATAGATTTACCATGGATATGTTTTTTATTATGTGATTTGTTTCGAAATTTATTTTTTTTTTAATCTGTTTTGTAACTGTGAAGATTATTAGATGGTGCTTGGGTGTGCATCGCGGTCTAGTCCATTTTTTTTAAACTTAGTACTGCTTCTATTACTTTTTACGGACAGTAAAAAAGATAGATTTACCATGGATATTTTTTTTATTATGTGATTTGTTTCGAATTTTATTTTTTTTTAATCTGTTTTGTAACTGTGAAGATTATTAGTTGGGGCTTTGGTATGCACCGCGGTCTAGTCCATCATCTGCTTACTGAGTACTGCTTCTATTACTTTTTACGGACAGTAAAAAAGATAGATTTACCATGGATATTTTTTTTATTATGTGATTTGTTTCGAAATTTATTTTTTTTTTAATTTGTTTTGTAACTGTGAAGATTATTAGATGGTGCTTGGGTGTGCATCGCGGTCTAGTCCATTTTTTTTAAACTTAGTACTGCTTCTATTACTTTTTACGGACAGTAAAAAAGATAGATTTACCATGGATATGTTTTTTATTATGTGATTTGTTTCGAAATTTATTTTTTTTTTAATTTGTTTTGTAACTGTGAAGATTATTAGATGGTGCTTGGGTGTGCATCGCGGTCTAGTCCATTTTTTTTAAACTTAGTACTGCTTCTATTACTTTTTACGGACAGTAAAAAAGATAGATTTACCATGGATATTTTTTTTATTATGTGATTTGTTTCGAATTTTATTTTTTTTTTAATCTGTTTTGTAACTGTGAAGATTATTAGTTGGTGCTTTTATGTGCACCGCGACAAGAGTGGAGTGCAGTCCAGATATCAAAGTGAAAAAATTAATTATTAATAATAGGTAAATTCAAAGTGAAGCAATAAATAAGACAATGTCAGCCAAACAATTAAAAAGATTGGCTAAAAAAGAAGACAGAAAATTAATGTTCTCAAACAAAAGCATTGATTCATAGGAAAAAGTGGAAGAGCAGGTGGAACCAAGCCAACCAAACATTGAAAATAAATTTCATAATGCCCGTTCAATTGAAACAAGTTATAGCTGCTCTTCTGATAGTGAAAGTGAAGAAAATGAATTCAATCTATGCGAAGAACTGGCTGAATGGGCTATCCAATTTGTTGTAAGCTTTGTTGCAATTAATGTATTTTTAGCATTGTCGCTAAAATGCAATATTAAAGTCCCAAAAGATGCTAGGACCATTTTAAAAACGCCTTCTTCCATAATAGAGAGAAAAGTTGGAGAGGGTACATACGTTCATTACGGACTGAAAACCGGTTTAACTGATTACATGGTTAGAAATTATTTGAAAGTACTGAATTTGACATTAGACTTTGGTATTGATGGCCTGCCGTTATTTAAAAGCAGCTCTAAACAAGTTTGGCCAATACTGGCCAGTGTTGTAGATAGCAGTTATGTTTTCCTTGTTGGCGTATATGAAGGTACTTCAAATCCAAATTGCGCACTTGATTTTTTAAAAGAATTCATTTCTGAATTGAATATTCTTATGCAAGAGGGACTAGTTTTTGCTAATAACTTTTTTCATCTTAGTGTGCGTTGTTTTGTAATGGATGCACCTGCAAAATCCTTTATATTGGGAACTAAGGGGCATAGCGGATACTTTTGTTTTGGTCGGTGTACCCAACGAGGTCAAATGGTTAAACATCGTCTTATTTTTCCACCATCATCCGACCTCACGGTTCGAAACAATGATTCTTTCAGAAATCGCTCTCAGCCGGAACATCATTTAAAACAGTGTTCTCCATTAGAAATGCTAAACATATATAGATATCACAATGCTCTTTAGATAATATGCACGTGGTATGTTTAGGCGTAATGCGGACTTTGCTAAATGCATGGGTTCAAAAAACAGGTGAAGATTTTTCTTTAGTTTCGTGGAAAATCGAATCCATTTCAAGAGAGTTGAATTTAAATAAAAATAACATAACGAAGGAGTTTAAAAGGAAACCTCGGAGCTTGAAAGATCTTGATAGATGGAAAGCAACAGAGCTTAGACAATTCTTGCTTTATACGGGACCTTTTATATTTAATTAAAATTACTAGTGCAGAAAGATATGCTCACTTCTTAAAATTATCTTTGGCTTTGAGGATTCTTTTACAAAAAAATGATTGCAAGGTTAACAACTCATGTGCTGAAAAATTGTTGAAATCCTTTGTGTACGAGACTCCAGCATAATATGATGTTTGCTTTCTTACATATAATTTTCATAACTTGTTGCATATTCATGAAGATGCCAAACTCCATGGATCAGTAGATGAAATAAGCACCTTCAAATTTGAGAACCATCTGCAAAAAAATAAATGCACAGTTAAGAAGGGGGGAAATGTTGCCTGAATAAGGAAGAACAAAATCCACCTATATGTTTTGGGAAAATTTTAAATGACAAAATATTAAATGTTAATGTCAATGGTTCTCTTTACGAGACCCCGACAACTTCTGTTTGGTTCAAGATAATATTGTTAAAATAACAGAAATAAATAAAAGCCAAAATGAACCGCTTTTCATCGGAATGAAACTAAAAAACCCAACGGCTTTTTTCTTGCAACCAATCGAATCAACTAATTTCAACATATATTGTGGACATTGCCTTCGATAGTAAAATTGAATTTCCCAAAAATGAAATAAAGAAAAAAATGTTGTGTTTACATGATTCCTTAGACAAGAGTTATATTTTTACACCATTCATTAACAATGTCGCTGTATAATTTGCATGCTTCCGGTGATTTTCAATATTTAACAATTAAGTAATACATTAAATCCATTATTTTCCCAGTTAGACTAAAAAAAGTATTGTTTTCAGTGCAAAACGTTGTCGCACCCCGTCTGACTCCGTTCAAAGCCTTTTAATAAAATTACGCAACGAAATTGGATCATTGAAAACTGAAGTTTCAAATTTGAAACTTCAATTGGACGTTAATTCACGGGCACTTACAAACTTGACGGAGGAGGTTATCGCCGTTAAATTGAAAAGTAGGAAGCACCACAAAAACACTATATATATGGACGAATTGCAAAATGTGGGACAATTTCCTTTCGCCGTTATTGCTGATCTTCAAAAATATGACGAGGAGGTTCAAAAAAAATGAAGATAAACTTGTACATTTTGTAAGTATTACGAGCATACGTTGACATATTAATTTGTTTATTAATTAAAAAATTTTTCAGAAACAATTCATTGGGAAAACAGGTGGAGATTGATCAGCACAATTCATAAGAGGGGCCATTCGAAAGGTATTTTCTGATGAATTGGCATCAGTTTATAGCTGGAAGGGAACAAGCACAAAACCAAGCGCCGAAAAGTGTTTCCTAGTGACAACCATTAAAAGTAGGTATATATTTGAATGAATGATAATAAAATTAATTTTTTTTTTCTTAGATATTTGCTATTTGGAAGTTCAAATGTATCGACAAGGACCGACAAGGACATGAATGCTGTCCTACAAAAACATTTTGTGCACGCCAAAGATAGGATCACAAAAAGGAAACGTCAGGATGACACTATAAAGTCTTAATTGTTGCTTTTATGTTGCTGCTTTATAAACATCGTTATAAAGAGTGGGCGATTTAAAAGTTTCGATTTAAAAATGCAATAAAACAAAACTGGTTTGAGATTTTGCCAAATTTATTTTTTTGTTTTGAAGTACAATTGTTCCGCTTATATTATTTCATTCAAATAGCTGCCGTGGCTGGCCTCACAGTAGCCTATTTGGGCGGACCAATTTTCAAGCACTTTTTCGAGTGTTTGTTTCATCAAGTTATTCTTTCTACTTGTTTTCTTATCTATTAAGATCACATTAGCTATTTATCTTTTTCTTTATAAAAACATTGTTCAAAAGCTTTTTACTTTTCAATAAACACGTGATTCTTTATAAGATCAAACTAAATAATAGAAAACAAATTTCGCTATCGTATATTTACCTTTACTAATTTACTTAGCTCATTTGTCGCCATCGCTCACTTCCAGATATTAATAGCTACGTTTTTTTCTTTTGCAGTCACGCAGAAAGTTGGGTGTCGCTTACGATAAAATTGAAATTTAATTTCGAAAAAAATGTCACTTATGTTCATTAAAAATTTAACTTTATTCAACAACGTAGCCTTCTTAACATCCTGTTCACTTTTAAAAGGTCCTATCAGTATTTTTGCTTCTATGACGTTACTGTAGTAGTGTGGTGCAAACCGCGTACCGTTCCTCAACATGATTATTGGCATGTAGTTTGCATTATTTGATCATGCATTGCACTGCGGAAGGGTCCATGTATCATTTTTCTAATTACAACTTCATGCAAATCTTTATCGACGTCGGCATTGGGTATTTCAGCGCATAATACGTAATTAAGATTACACGTACTATTAGGCCATTCAAACTGAACGTGAATCGATTGTATGTGGAATCGACCATTGAATCGGATAACAACCAGATCGGAAAATGACAGTTGTTGTTGTAAAATGTGAATCACATCAGACAGATTCAACAATGGAATCGGCTGTGAATAAAAAATAGGACTGGCAAATTTTTGATAGAGTTGGAAAATTTTCAGTCATTTCCGGTTAGGAAGTGCCATTTTCGACAGACTTCCGCTCTTTTCTTCTTTCAAACCAAAACAAAAAACACCTGATTCTTGTCAAAGTGTGCATAAGCAAAATCGATTTATAATGAATCTGTTCGGTGTGAATGGCCTATATGATGTTAACAAATACCAGTTTGTGTTGGAAAATGTGATTTTTTTTCTCTGTTTCAATTACGGCAAGAACCCCAAGGCAACGCAATAAAAGGCTTCGCTCTGAATATGAAGTCCAATTGAATGCGGAACAATTTGCCCGACAGTGCATTGCAACGGCGGAAAAATATAAACGCGAGAAAATATAGTTCAAAGGGTAGCGTTTTCTCTGATAAATTGACCTCACAGTTTATACCAAGCGACAGTGATGACAATATTATCAAAACCAGAAGAGGCAAATCGTTGAAAATGAGAAGAGTATCTGGCTCCCGGCAACCATATGACACGAAAAATATAAGACGCAGTTCCGTAGATATACAAGGGATACCCATTTATTACTATTGTATACCCCAGTCGACTATGAAGCCCTCAAAAGGAAGTCTTACTAAACCAAGCTTGCTTAGCAATACATACACAAATTTGCCATATATATTTTTTTATAGATAAATATTTTATGTAAATTTAAATCAAAAATTCAAAATTCAGAATAAATTTAGATATTTTTAAATTCAAAATTAAAAAAACAAAAAAAAAATTTTAAAATTTCTACAATACCTAAAATCCTTTCTTTCGGCTCAAGATAATGGCAGGACGCTATAACAAAAAACAACTAACAACTTTTCGTGACGTGTTCAATTTGTACGATAAACATGGCAATGGGAAGATCAAACTTGATGATATACCGCAATGCCTCCGAGTTTTGGGTCAGAACCCACCAGAAACATATATACAAAAATGCCTAAAGGAATCCGGGTTTAATGAAACAATTTCCAATAAACCCAAAGACATTGTTTTGGCCCTTCAATTCCTCGATACGCAAAAAACTGGTTATATCTCTGCGGTCCAATTTCGTAACTTGCTTTCGCAATGCGAAGAGAAATTAACTGTTGAAGAAATTGATCAAGTCTTAGAGGGAAAAGTAGACGAACACGGCAATGTCAGATATATTGAGTTCGTGCACATGTTGACGACTAACTAAATGAGGAATATTACGAAATGAATCGGGATTTTTGAAGATAGAGTAAAGTAGAGTGCAAAAATATGTCATAAAAGGCAATCTCTTTTGCTCCAGCCCTAAGGGGTATACAACGCAAGAGATGTGTTACCATATCACTAATAATTTTAAATAAATTAACTTTACATATTATTCTTTAATGAGCTGTTCGTTCTTTTTTCTGTTATTGAATTTTAAATATATTTTCTCACTTGAATTTTTCTCTATTAATGTGTTGATTCGGTTTTTTTTTTTTTTTTTTTTTAATCCGGCTTGCTGCGCTATGCCCCCCAACGTGATAGTGCGTTCACTTATTAATTGCTCAAAAAAAAAAAAAATTCTTTAAGCTTAATATGCAAATCCACCAATATCTCGATAACTCCGGGTCTGATCGGAATAGTAAGTATGCCACCCGATTTTTCAGCACAGATTTGTTGTTTTAAAAAAAATTATCTAAATTTGTTCTGTATATTTTGCGGCAAAGCGTTACATACAACTCCCATATAAGCAATTTTATATCTTAGTGTAGATACCACACCACGTACAATTAAAAAGGCTACCCTCGATTACAAGTTTAGATGAAAGATGATTGTGTTGTAAAGGGTGTTCTTTTTTAAAATTTACTCAACATTAAATTAAAATAAAACAAAAAAAATATTTTTAATATCAATTAAACTCTTCGAATGTTGATTTCCAGGTGTTGAATTATCTCTGATTTATCGGAGCAGGCAAGTAACTTTACATAACTCCAACGAAAATAATCCAATGGGGTTAAGTCACACAATCTTGGTGGCCAATTAATAGGAACATTACGTCAAATTATTCGTTCATTTAAAGTTTCTTTGAGTAAATCAATTGTAGCGTGCGCTGTGTGGCATGTGGCCTGTTGGAACCACATGTCAGCAAGATTAATGCTGAAACTTCTAATCATGTCTCTGTATCGTTCATCGTTGACAGTAACATTCTGGCCATCATCGTTTTTGAAGACATATGGACCAATGACTCCGCCGGCCCATAAAGCGGACCAATCTGTAATTTTCTTTAATTCCTGCACAAGTTGAATCTTAAAAGCGTTTAAGTTTAGATCCGTTCGTAAAATCTTCCATAAAGTGGATGGACACAACCCCATTTGCAGAGAACGGCGACGAATTGACTGATTTAGGTCTTCTTCAATGCTTTGCTGTACAGCGGCTACAGCTTGTTCGGTGCGCACTTTTCGGCGTCTTACGGGATGCACATTATCATTGAGAGTAAACTTGGTGCAAAAACGATCCATAGTTATTCGAATAAACCGCTCTGAGGACGAGTATCCATATTTATTATTATTTATTATTTCCATAAAATGGACGAAGTGCACGATTAGTTTGACGAACAGAACCTTTATTTTAATACAAAATTTCAACAATATGCAAGCGTTGCTCCGGTGTAACTCCATCCATAATAAAATGCCAAACCAAACTTGACAAAAAGCAATTATCAGCTGTTATATCGGTTGTCAAATATAGCAGTGTGGCCAATTCAAAGTTGTGAGCCTCTAAAAAAACTCCCCTTAGTAGTATATTTTTTTTTATATTCACATCTTTATATATAAAATTCGAGTGTACAATGGTTTGTGACTGCCTTGCTCCTAAACGGCTTGACCACTTTCGATAATTTTGTTTTTTTTAGGGTCACCAAGATGGGGTATGCGTCAGTTGGAACCGGTAGGTGGCGCTGTTGTCGAGATACAGACACTTTTTTATCATACCACATTTTTAACATTTTTTGATCTAGCGCACGCTATAATTTTTTTTTTTTAATTCCTTGATATAATGTACGAATACAAGATATCGCTCCAAATCGGAGCATAAGGCGGACGCTAAACTAAGCCGATTTTAACAATTTTTTTTTTTAAATGACAAATGAATGCTAATTAAAAAAGTTGCATACTTATTTTTTTCAGTTTTTAACATCTAATACACTATTTTTAAGTATTAAGTTTTTTGAAAACCACTGCAAGACCAAGCATAAAAAGTTTTGTACTGTTTTTCGCTTTTAATACTTTGGTTGTTGTTATTGTTATATTTTCCTCTGTGAGTACCAGTGATGCCATTTTAGCCTTTTTCCGGACAGATCTGTCCTTTTTTTAACTGACCTATCCGGAGAAAAAATTCAAACATCCCCTATCCGGAAATCCATCCTTTTTTAGTTTTAATGTATTATTTAATTTTGTTTTTCCAAAATTTGTGAATATGCTAAAATTACGCAAATAGTAAAAATAGTCGACATGTATTGGGTTGTGCTCATCACTAATACCATAACTTAACATTGTGGCTGAGCACATGACCCGAAGTCATGATGAAGTGATGACAGCCCTTTAGGAACCCGAAAACAAGTTCGAGGTGACAAGACTACAAGTGGACTCTGGAAAAAGGAATTTAAACAAGTGAAGAAGAGCAACATAAACAAACATGCCGAAAGAAATATATAAACAAAAATTTCGCGAGTCGAATATGATCGGAAATTTCATAAAATGCTGGCTGGGTTTCCTTATTCTACGTTGAAGCAAGTACCAGATATGCTAGATAGGATTTATGCAGCTACTACTACAGTATCCACATTTCCATCCCCATCACTAGCTGCAGAATTAAACAGTTCATGGATGAATTGGCTAGTCCAATTGCTTAAGTAAGGTAAATCGGCGCCGAAAATGTGGCCTCAAAATGTCACAAACTGGTAGTATGTCTAAAAATTCTCAATTGCTGTATGCTTTATTATATATACATACCTACATATATATGTATGTACCTCATGGTTGACCGATTGATTGCATGGATCAAAAGGGATATATTCTTCTTACATATAATACAACAAACAGCAGTTGCGAATTTTATTATAGGCGTACTACCGGATTGTAACACATTTTCGGCACTTTGGTCCGTTCTCTCTCGTAACGACTGATATTTCTTTCTTACATTTTACGTAGTTTTTTATATACACACAGTGTTTCCTTATCATTAATTATTTTCAAAAGACCCACCTTCTTGGGTGGCTGGGTGCCAAAGAATTTTCTTTTTCTTCTGTTGTCATTTGAGCTTTGTCGCATGCGGACCGCGGGTTGGACACCCCTGGTTTATGTAGAGGCGAAATTGTTTTTGTGAAATGTAGTCGTCGAGAGTAAATGTGTTTTGTGAGAGGGATTTGTGTGCAATTGTTGTTGTGAAATATAGTTGGGGAGATCAAATTAATATTTTAACGAACAAATGATTACAAAATAACATTTGAATCAGAGATGTCCATGAGCACGAAGAAATCGTGTTGATGTTTTTGCGTTTTCACTTCGGTCAGCAGTCCCATTGACTGCTACAAATTTTTATTTATATACACATAGTGTCAAAAGTGAGTAACACCTATGAAAATTTTACTTCTTTTAAGAGAATCAGAACAAAATAAAAGTTTCATCAATTCTCTTTACTCAAAACGAAAGGTTGATAAAATAACAAAATAAAAGCTTAAAAAACAACAATAACTTTGCATCATAAATTCTTAGGTATAGTTGAACCAAAACTTGTCACTTTTTACGAGTCAAAAGTGAGTCAACACCTGCATTGTGAACAAATTGGGAATTGTTCCGTTAGAATTGCAGTTAGTTTTGCAGTCAGTTTTGATAGACAAATAAAAAATGCACTGTCTTTGTTTAGTCTTGCTTGTAATCAGCAGTGAAATAGTTAGTAAACGGCAAAGAAAATCATGAGATCCGAAATTTCTTTAGAAACAAAGAAAATCATTTTGGATATAAGAAAAAGGGGGAAATCTTTTCGAGAGATCGGAAAAACTGTTCAGAGACACGCTACTACAATAAAAAAAAAATCGTTGATAAATTCAAAAAGTTCAAAAAACTGGAAAATTTCAAACGGTCTGGCCGACCAAGACGCTTCAATGAAAGGGAAGTTAGAAAATAGTTTCGACTATAAAGAAAAATCCTAGAAGTAGTGCAGTGCAGATTGCTGAAAATATTTCTTCAGCATCACAATAGGCTGTAAGTGCCAGCACAATAAGGAGAACATTGAATAAAAATGGGTTTAATGGCCGCTGTCCGCGAAGAAAACCGTTTATTTCAAAACAAAACAAAGCAAAACGGCTCAACTATGCAAAAAAATTACAAAGATATGGGGTTTTCTTTTTGGAAAAATGTACTTTTTACAGATGAAAGTAAATTTCAGATATTTGGATCGGAAAAAATTAAAAAAATATGGAGGAAAAAATATGATGAGCTTAAAGAGCAAAACATTCAAACTACGGTGAAACATGGTGGAGGCTCGATTATGGTTTGGTGATGTTTTGCGGCTTCTGGGGTTGGTGAGCTTGGCTTTATTGAAACAACAATGAATGCAAAAGGTTACATAGACGTCCTAAACAAACATATTGCACCAAGTGTTGCACAATTGGGTTTGCTTGGGCATTGGAGCTTCCAGCAAGACAATGATCCCAAGCATACCTCAAAGTTGGCGAAAGAGTGGCTGCTTTATCGAACACCAAAACAGTTAGGCCACCCACCGCAATCTCCAGATCTCAACCCAATTGAGCATATATGGGAATATTTGGACCGACAAATTCGAAAAAAAAAAATATAACTGGCAAAGAGTCTCTTAAAGCAGCGGTACTCGAGGAGTGGAGAAAAATTCCTATAGCGTTCACCAAGAAGTTGGTTGAATCGATGCCACGAAGGCTAAACGATGTTTTAAAGGCCAAAGGGGGCCAAACTAAATACTAATTTAATAAAATTAATGAAATATAAAAAAAATAATAACGAATTTAAAATAGTTTAAATCTTTAAAAAAAGTTCACAATGCAGGTGTTGACTCACTTTTGACACTATGTGTATATACGAATATAGTGCACACGGGACCACACATTCTCGGTGCATCCGCATTTGCGCACGACACTAATAGCCGTTTTAGACAGGGCCATGACGCGAGTCTCTCATGATGCGACCAATGACTCGCATCACAATCGACAACAACCAATGACGTCATTCAGGGGTTGTTGTTGTAGAATGTGACGCGAGTCTGTGTCGCATCATGCATTGATGCGTCTTTGATGCAGACCAGGGCTGGGAAATGTCTGATAGTGTGGCCAAGTGTGGCAGTCTTCTTCTCTTTTTGTGTTTTAAATTTGTATTTAAACGTACCAGCGTGCTTGCAATTATTAATAATTCTTTTAAATAACATATTTTCCATTTTGAAAATGTTTTTTTATTATTTTTCTTATTTACTGTCTCTCAATTCAACAAACGTTCTCTTCTTCTTTTGCACATTCAAAACAAAAAACAGTTATAAATGATACGAAATGGCTTGTCTAAACACCAAAGCGTGTCATCGTGACGCAGGGCTTGTCTAAATCGACTATAATTCACCGAAAGTGCACAACATCACAAACTCTAAGTACAAATGCGTTTTGCAAACGACCCTTTAGTTAACCGTCGCTTAAACATACTTGGCAAATAACCAATTCACTCAATTGCGACCGTCACCACTAATTCCTAGACGCAGCTGCATTTGCGTACATAACTCAAAACATAACTGCAAACTAATAAACTTAAAACGTGTCTCAACTCGTTCAAGGTTAACCATTTACTCACATAATGATAATTCAATCGCTCTCTATTTATCATTATGTTCATTTTTCCTTCTTCTTATCTTCATTTCCCACATGAATTGTTCAGTTATTATACATATTATACTAGCATAGCATTATTTTCGTCCAATTTGTTGTTTTTGATTTTGTTGTTGTTTTGTGTGTATATTGTTTTTGTTCTATGTCAAATTTTTTTTGCTATAGCTTTTTTTTGCTATCGCCTTCCGCACATTCTCTTTTGTTATTGCTGTTTGCTTTATGTGTTTTCTTGTTGCTCTACTTTTTGTTGATCATTATCATCATCATGTTTACAAAACTTAATCATTTCATTTTTACTTATTTATATTTTTTGAAATTAAGTGAGTATGACTGCCGCTGGGATAACGAGATAATTTTAAAGTAAGGAAAGAGAATGTGTTAGTGTGTAGGTGAGTATGTTTAACAATTGTATATTGTAAATCAACAGGATGGTTTTGCGCGACCAGATGAAGTGGCACAGGGGATGAAGAGTATTAAATTAAAAAAGGACAACGACGTTTAAACCATCACACCACACCATTATCAATAAATAACAACAACAACAATAAACTGAGAACAACAAGAACAACAATATTACAATTTACATTGAATAAAAACAAAAACAAAAACACAATCTACAAAGAACAAAACAATATTTCAATAAGATGAAGTAAAACAAATCATACAAGCATAACAACATAATACACATGTGCATGAGAGATACAGCAAACATGAAATGATGTGTTAATCAATGTTACCAATATGAAGTTGAGCCAGGACTTAAATGATTTTATACTATAATAAAAAATAGGAATATAGGGGACAAACTCTCAGTGATCAATGTTTATTTTGTTGTCACACATAGAATTCATACATATTACATGAGTACTAAGCACATTGTATACTTACAACGTTTTGGACCTGTTTTACAATTTTATTGAGCAAAGTACTGACATGGTAAGTTTCGCGCTTTAGTTTTGGCGGTTACTGTATGTACAAACTGTCAGAGTAGCAGACAAATAAACAAATCAAATAGGAGAGATTATGAGGAAAAAGAATGATTTGAACAAAAATAATACACTTTTTATTTCTATTTCATAATATAATAATATTTTTAATTAAAATTCATTTTTTCTTTGACAAATTTTAATTGCTAATAATGATTATTTTAATTTTTTTTTTCTTATAATAATAGATTTCCATGTCCAAGGTGCATAGATGGATGAGCAATCTGAAACATATAAGTGATACAAATTAAAAAATGTCCATATATTTTATTTTAAATAAAAGAAATTGGTGAAACAAATAAAAGCAAAAAAAGATTTAGTAAAGAGTAAAAGTTTTTACAAACCTAAAGATCCTCATTAAAGTCATCTTCTTTTTCTATTGAGGGCTTAAAAGGAAACAATATTAGTTTTTATTAATAAAAATGGAAACAATTACTTACATGATTAAAAAATGGAGCCAATCTTTCCAGAAGAGCGGCTGGGGGAACAGGTGCGGCTGGAGGAAAAAGATCGGGCGGAGGAACAAGAGCGGCTGATTGAAAAGAAGCAGGTGGAGGAACAGGAGCGGGTGGAGGAACAAAAGCGGGTGCTGTCGCTCGTGGTGCTGACTGAGGTGAGGCGTGAATGGATGGGAAGGTTCTTGGGGCTCATGGTGCTTGTTGGGCGGCTGCTTCCGACAAATGTGTTGCGTATCGTAAAAAGAAACCTATGTGCAAAATTTTAGCTCCCTAGCTCAAAAACTGAGGGACTAGTTTGCATACATACAGACAGACAGACGGACATGGCTAAATCAACTCGTCTCATCGAGCTGATCACAAATATATATACTTTATGTGGTCTGCGATATCTCCTTCTGTGTGTTACAAACTTCATGACAAACTTATAATACTATTCACTCCCGTGAAGAGTATAATCAATATATATATAAATAAACTGTTTATAAGTACTTACATTTTCCATTATTGTTAGGTTTTATTTTTGTTTACTTCTGAAAATTATTAAAAAAAATTAAATAATTGCATTACTCAATAGAAATGGACTTACCTCAACAAAGTTTCTCAGCTGTTGCCAAGGAAGAATAAAAAGGTTTTTCACTTAGTCACTCATAACGGGATAAAACGTATTCCTATTTTGTTCATTTCATGGGTATGTATGTATGTATGGGTTGCTCTACTGCTCTCTTTTGCATTCTTTTTGAAAAATTGTCATAAAATGTTAGGACGTCTAAGTAAAAGAGAGAGAAGATTGGAAGAATATAAAAGTCAAAGCAGACAGCATACATAAGTCAAGATGCATGTGATGTGAACGCATCGTTTACGAAATTTTATGTTTGGAATAAATTCTTATTAGTTTCTTATTTGTACAGTTTCTTACGTACATACATATGTACGTTGTTTTGTTTCATGATCTACAATTAGTGACGCTCATTCTTTTACTCTTTACAAAGTGAATAGTATTATAAATTTGTGATTGTATTTGAATTTATTTATTTTGATCATAGCAATGCATACAGTAGTTGCCAAAAGTATTTTCACATTAATAAAATTAGATTTGGTTGATGTTCCTTGTGATTTGTTCAATGAACAATTGAAACAAAATTGTTAATGTGAAAATATTTTTGGAAACCATTGTATGTAGTCAGTTGTCAGTTTATTGCATGAAGTATCTTCCTTTTGACTTAAAGACTCACTTCACAAAATAACATAAGGAAAATAGAAACGTAAAGTGTAACATAAAGAATATGCTGATTTCCACACCACCATAGAGGTACTGCATGAAGTGCGTTAATCAGTTTATCTTATAGTCGAATGGCTGATTTCCCCAATAGGCATATTCACCATATAATTTCTATTTGAACATTCAACAATGCTCATAAAGAAATTATTATTTAAATTTTTAAATTTTTTTGAAAAACGATTCTGCTTATTTTGATCCCTTGCTTCTTGCTTACATTTCAAAATATAATCTTGCAACCAACGACATTTCTTCCTTATCAATACCAACATTTGGTGTTTAAGGATCGCAATTCGGTGAGTGGAGCAAGGATCCTTCACATCATACCATTCTGGATATGATTTCTTTACTTCAGCAATACACGCGGCACAAATATTTTTGAGAATGTGCATTTTTATAGAAGTGTTCTGCGAACACAGACAAATGAAAATCGAAAATATTGTAACATTTATCTGTGGGGTTCACTAAACAATTTTTAAAATGGTCTGGATACATTTTAAATATGGCAGGAACCGAAGAAAAATTTTTTTTATCACCACAATTTTTGAGCTTTATAAAAACTTCGGAATAATGTTGAAGCGACCACAATTAAGTTTTCTAATGGCTATTGCATTTAAAACATAGCCAGTGAAGTTACGACTTGCACCTTCTTCAGCTACGCCTGGTTCATGCTTGGCACTCTTAGTGGTGACATTCATATCTTTGTCGGAAAACTGAGTTGCATCTCTCGATGTCATCTCTATATCGTTTTCTGCTAAAGTTATGTTTTCGGAAATATTTCCTCCTAAAGTCCAATCTTAATTGACATCTGCATCATTCTCACAATTCTTATTGAGAAGATAATCTCCTGCAGACATCTTCATAGAAAGAAACCTTGCCATGAGATGTTGCATCTTTCGGACAGATGGATTGGAGTTATTTCCCAGACTAGCACGCAAACTTGCAAAAAAGTTTCCCAAACTATATGTTCCCAAACTGCGTGGAAAGAATTAGTGCACACAAGGATCCTCAAAAATATCTGTCGCTAGACACAATATTGCTTTTAGAGTTCCAATGAATGGACTTTCAAATTTATTGTTAAGCATAATACATTTCGAAAAGGTACTTTTGAATTCCTCAATACCTTCCGTTTTCCCTTTTTTTGTTTTAAATGGTTTTTTCCAAGGATTTTTAGTTTCACGTGAAATACCATTAAGTAAATCAAATCCATTATTTATGAATTTGATTATTTCTGCTGCAGCTACAAAATGTTTGATATTTTCTGGATCTTGAAACCGGGAGCATGAAGACAGATACTTGATTGAGCTTGCGGTTGTACTACTCAAAAGCTAAATTGCCAAAGATACATTCATTTTTTCAAAACAATTCGGATGAATGTGTTTCTCTGTTAATTTTGGCATTAATCGTACAGTTTCTGAAGCACTATCAATTTTGTATGCTTCTTCAACGACACTCCATTCAGCTATACCAAAGGGGAATTTTACATCACTCTTCATAAATGCATTTCGTATGCATTTAAATATGTGTACAAAATCATCATCATTCATGAAATATGAATGAGTTCCAACCTTACCAAGGGTTCCAAGAGCATTTCTAAGGTTACTTCCTCGGTCGGAAGTAACAGCTCTTACTTTTATTCCGATTTCTGCCATCGGTTTCATAATGGTTTACAGAATTTCAATGGGACCATCGAAAAAATGGAAACTTAAAATATATTTCCATGCCTTGAAAAGCCCTTTTACCATTACAACGAATGCATATCTCGCCAAAGATGGGAGTCGTTAATTTCCGAAATCAACGAACCCATCTATTTGATCCAGAGTCTTATTGTACTCCAATTCGGATATCAGAGATAATTCATCCACTAATAATACACAATTCTTGTCAATGTCCGACCAAGATGACGAGACATTTGCAAGATTTTGTAGTACAATGGGAGGCAATCCAGGTTGCAACAAATTCACAGGCGTCCATCTATGCAACGAGCGATTTGTGGGCAAATTAAATTTCAACCCATCCCTCATGAATGTGTACAACTTTGTTGAATGGTATGCCATTGAAAGAAGTAAATTCTTTTCATCGGTTTCAAACCATTTACTTCCGTTATTAACAATCATAGAGGCAAATATTTTTGCCTCTTTTGATGCTAATATTGACACTCGTATTGAATTAGCGTACAAATTATTGTAATTGAAAACTAAACTCTGTAAAATAGGAAAGATAATTAATTATGTATGAATTTGTATTAATTATGGGTTAAATATATTCCTCCAAGCGTTTATTCTCAGTTTCCAATATTTTCATTTTTTCTTTTAAAATGTGTGTTTCCGATTGTAAAGTTTCAGATTTCTGTTCAAAACATTTCCTTACAGTGAGGAAATGTGAACTTCTCTCGAAAGCAGTATTCAACTTTTTCAAATATTCTTTTAATATGACAACTTTAGCGTTTTGAGTTTCATATTTTTCTTCTCAACATTTGATTACTTGTTAGAAATGTTTACATTAAAGCGGAAATATTTTAAACCACCCTCACAGTCTTTAACGCAACACTTGAAATTTGTTTGCATTTCTTTAAGTACAATGGTACTCGCTCCACAGCAACCAAATGGTATGTGTCACAATCAACTTCACTTTAGCAAATAAATATACTTGGCGGAAATGAGTAAAAGAACTGATTACTTAATAATCGTGTTGGAAATTTTCTTTTTTAATTTATAAAAAACCAAAGGACAAGTTTTGTTTTTGTTTTTTTTTTTTACATAACAGAAAATTTAATTTCAGAATGAATAAATTAATTTATTTATTTCTATTCCAAAATATTGAAATAGTAAATTTTTTTTATAGTTGTATTATTATTTGTTAATTATTTTTTCAGAAGGAAATCTAATAAAGGCGACTTACCTCAAATCTTCTTTAATGGCACAATTTTCTTAAATTCGTAACACTGGTAATTTCATCAACTGACAATCACTTACTTAAATAGCTTAGAAACAAATAAAACGCAATTGGTTGTCAAGAAATCGAACAGTAAAAAGTTTGTTATATTGCATTACACACATTTTCGCAAAACATTGTGATCACCTCGTTTGCCGATTATAAGGAATCAAAAATGCTTTCATGTCTTTCCACACAATCATACATAGTATTACATACATATTAGGCCTGTGCATTGAATAAATCAAAAGCCCTTTCTCCGCTTAAATTGAGCGAGTTGTCTGTTCTATGTTTTATACTGTTTGACGAAGCATTACTCTCATTCTCTCTCATTGCTGCTATTTCAATGCCTCTCTCGCTTGCGGTTGCTATTTATTATTATTATTAATAAAATTAATTATAATACACTTATATACTAAATAATACTATAACTAATTACTTAAAGATTAGAGCACTAGCGTCGAGGCCTTCAGCTCTACTTTTAAAAATTATCTTATTATACATTATTATGTTATTATAGATTTTTTTTATTATTTTTTTTTTTGTTTATATCTGACCAAGTAAATTTAATTCTTTTATAAAATTATATATTTTTTCTATATTAGCAGATGAAACTGTTGATAAGTGAGTTGAGGGTAATAAGTCTTGGAAATGGGCTTTCCTGGTACTCTCCAGTTTTGGGCAAGTATCCAGAATGTGGATGGTCGATAAGTATTGTCCACATAGAGGACAAGAAGGCTTGGTGTCTCCGGTGAGTAAGTGGGTATGAGTAGAGCTACTGTGTCCAATCCGAAGGCGGACGAAAATGCGGCATTTTGAACGAGAGCAATTTGCAGGATAACGGAACTTTTCCAGATTTGGGTTAAAATCTTTATATCTGTGTTGGAAAGATGCCCAGTTGTTAACTATCTGCTCGCGAAGATAGGGGTAGATAGCTTTTATTATGTCCTTTTCGCCGGCAGGAATGACGGTGACGGTGGGATATATAGCCATTGATTTTGCTGCAGCATCAGCCAATTCGTTCCCGATGATACCTTTGTGACTGGGCACCCAAAAAAGGTGAAGTTTGGATGGAGTTTTTATTAAGGCGTCCCGTATTAGGACAATTGTGGGGTTCAAATTTCCAATATTTGTTATGGCTTCCAGGGTGGACAAACTGTCTGTGCATATAACGAATTTCCCAGTTTTTCCCTGTGCGTAGCTAACTGCTTTTTGGATTGCTACAGCTTCGGCCGAGAATATAGAATAATATTCTGGAAGCCGCCCTGCAGCTACAATTCGGCCACTCAGGTCCACACACGCAAAAGCTGTTATGTGCTGGGTTTTTGTTCCGTCAGTGAACAGCCAAGTACGGTTTTTATATATGGGTTTAGCCGACTCTTCAGTAAATAGTTTGCGGAAAACATCCCCGCTGGTGTCGTTCTTGGCGAACTCCCGTAGGGAAGTATTAATGGTTGATAAACGTAGAAGCCACGGTGGCGTTGTAGACTTTCTCATAACTGGTGGCGGTTGAATGTCATATTTTTTTGAAAGAGAGGCGCAACGCCTCAATGTAGAGAGACGTTTGTATATTTTCCTCTGACTGCCCGCTTTACGCATATCGTTTTGAAGAAGTTGGTTTGGTGAGCAAAACAGTTTCGGGATTAGTTTTGATGTCGCTTCGACGACTTTTTCTTCAATAGACGGCAGACCAGCCTCGGCCAAAATGCATTTTATTGGTGACGTTGGGAAAGCGCTGATGCACCGACGAGCTGCTGTGTGATAGGCGGGTTTAAGCATCCTAAGATGTGATTTAGCACACCAACCGAAAATCGGAAGTGCGTATTCAATTTTGGAGAGTACCAGGGCCCTTGTAGCATTGATTAGAGTATTAACATTGATTAGAGAGTGCTTAGAAGTAAGGTATTTTATTACATTAAGTTTTTTCTCAAGACAGCCCCTTAAATATAAACAGTGCGTTCTGAAAGTCATTCTTTTGTCAAAATAAACCCCAAGTACCTTAAGAGCCTCGACGCAGTGTATGTTAAAATTATTAAAGTTCAAATTAGGATATATGCAGTGACTTTTTTTACAAATGTGAAGAATCTTACATTTATTAGGAGAAAGGGATGCACCAGAGCCCAGTCCCCATTTATGTATATCTTCTAAGATATTATTGAATATGTTATTAAGTTTTATGAGATCTTTAATTTTGCTTACAATTATGGCATCATCTGCATACATTATTAGCTTGATATGTCTATGTTTCAAAATTATTTTATTAATTTGTTCAAAAGCAATTATAAACAAAACTACTGATAACGGTGATCCTTGGGGGATACCGTTATACAAATTATGGTAGTCGGAGAGCACGTTGTTTATCCTAGCTCGAAATGAGCGCCGGGTCATAAAAGCCTTCACTATATTGAAGATTTTCTGACCCACCCCCCATGTTACAAGCTGTTGAAGAACAGTATGAACGCCCACGCGATCGAACGCTTTTTCGAAATCAGTCGCCAGAAGGGTGACATGATTTTTAGTCGAAAGAGCGTCCGACACGAAGTGCTCCAGGAGCAGCAGGGAGTCCATCGTGCAGTGTTTGGGCTTAAATCCCACTTGATTTGGGCTTAGGAAATTATTAATGGTAATATACCACATGAGTCTGCGAGCTATCATTTTCTCAAAGATTTTGCTGAGGCATGAGAGTAGGGAGATCGGACGAAAACTGGATATTTCGGAGGACGGTTTGTTTGGTTTTGGAATAGGAATCACAATCGCCGATTTCCAAACGTGAGGATATCGGCCTTCATTAAAGATGAAATTGTACGTTCCCAAAAGTCTATCCTTGGTTGAAGCCGGCAAGTGCTTAAGCATCGGGTATGATATGCGGTCATATCCTGGTGTTTTCCCTTTGGACTTATACAACGCGATTTCGAGTTCAAGATCAGTAAAATCATATTCAAGTTGTCTGGCTGCCAAGGAAAGGCAATTGGGAATATGCTCATAGTCAAGAAGTACTTTCTTTTGTCTCATATATTCTTTGTCAAAGTTGTTATCCTCGGAGTAAACAGACCAACACTTAGCAAACTCGTTTGCAATATCGAAGGGGGCAGTTAGTAAATTGTTTTGGGTCTTAATGCATTTTAATAGTGGGATGGGGATCCCTACAAGTGCATTTATATCAGACCAAATTTGGCTTGTTGTAGACTGGGGAGATATATTTGATGTAAATGCACCAAAGCTTTTCCGCTTGGCTTCTTTCACAGCACGTTTGAAGTAGGCATTAGCTTTTTTGTAGGATAGAAGGTTAGCATCAGTCATTTTATGTTTGTATGTCTGCCAGAGCTGTTGTTTTATATCTCTTAGCTTTTTTAAATTGTTGTTCCACCAGCATATTTTTTTCTTAAATGTGTGGGGCTTAGTCTGCGGTATGGCAACATTAGCAGCAACTCTGATCAATTTAGTAAGTTTAGCTACTTGGCGTTGAATGTCCAATGTGTGCCCATATTGGGAGAGTTGTTCGCAAACCGACCCATACAACTCCCAATTGGCTAATTCTGTTTTGAATTTTGGAGAGAATGATGTTTTTTCAAAGTTAGCCTGTTGAAGTAAGTGCGTTGCTATCGGAAAATGGTCGCTGCTATGTAGGTCAGGCAGGACCTCCCATTTGCAAAGGGGATAAAGTGAGGGAGAAATAAATGTAAGGTCTACGTGGGAGAATGTTTTATGTGTAGAAAAATGTGTTGCAGATCCGTCGTTAAGGAGTGATAAGTTGGATGTAGCAAATGCTTCCATAATTTTTTTTCCTCTGGCGTTTGTACTGCTGGAACCCCATGCAAAACTCCAGGCATTGAAGTCACCTACTAGCATCAATGGCGAACTCATATTATTTATTATAAAAAGAAAATCGTTCCCAGAAAATGACTGATCTGGTGGAATATACCCGTTAACGACAGTTAATTTTTGGTTAAAATTTAACTGAATAGCCATATGCAAAATATTGGAATTGGGGATGGTAGGAAGTAAAGTATGCGGTAGGTGCTTTCTAATAAGAAACCCTACTCCTTGTTTCGCAGTTAAATTAACTGGTAGATTGGTAAAGTACCCAGAATATTGTTTTGGGCAAATTATGTTTTTGGAATTGTAGGGTATATGAGTTTCCTGAAGACATATAACATCTGGGCTGTAGTTATTTATTAGAATTCTTAGTTCGTCAAAATTGTTTATGTAGCCTTTTAAATTCCATTGAATAACTTTAAGTATTATTTTAAATAATGTATAGAGTTATATGTCTTCAAGGTTTGCTTTAATTATAATTATTATTATTATTGAATTGATATTGACTCGTCGGAGTCAATATCAGAGAAAGAAGGATTATGAGATGTAGTGTTTTCCGAAGAGGAAAAAATTTGTTCTGTAAATGTATTTGTGTGTGTGTTTGCAGTTGTAGGAAGATGTGTGTTTTCTGTGAAGTTATTTGTTGTTAGATTGTGTTGTGTAAATGTATTTGTAGGTGTGTTACTAGTTGAAGGAAGATGTCCGTTTTCTGTGAAGTTGTTTGTTATTAGATTAGAACTAACAATACTAGGTTTCACGAAGGTTGGTTGGGAGAGGGGTTTGGGGACTGTCGAGACGCCCGACTTGAGACTGATGTCAGCACAGTTAGCACTCTCGCTCTTATCAGTAGTTGATTTCTTATTGTCTTTTGTGGTATTTTCGTTGTGTTTGGTCCCTGCGACTGCTGCGTAGCTGCTCGGGTTGGAGGGTTTAGGCAAAGAGGCTTTGAAAAGATTTCTGGCTTCGCGCATTGTACATTTTTTAGTTGTTTTAATTTTTAAAATTTCTTTTTGTTGTTTGAAAGCATTGCATTGCTTATCAGAAGCTGCATGATTTTCTGAGCAGTTTACGCATTTCGGAGTACAAGTACCGTTGTGGGGGGTTAGACCACAGGAACTACATGCTGGTTCGTTTTTACAATGTTTTTGTGTGTGTCCCAGTTTTTGACAAGCTTTGCATCTCATCGGATTAGGGATGTATTCGGAAACTTTAACAGTATGCCAGCATATATCAATCTTGGATGGTAAATTGTATAAATCGAATGTCAAGAGCATGACACCGCTGGGTTGTAAAACACCATCAGATTGCTTCATAAACTTGTAAACCGTGGTTACCTTTTGGGAGCTGAGCTCTTGTACAATCTCAGTTTCTGGGATATTAATTAAGTAGGGTGCATAAATAGTCCCCTTCACCGAATTTAGAGCTTCATGAAGCTTGCAATCAATTTTGCATATACCTGGAAGTTCGGTTGTATGGATGAATTTATTTGCGTCGACCTCTGAGTTAACTAACATAAGTAAATTGCCGTCTTTTAAATTGGAGATGGAAGCGATGTTCTTATTGATGAGTTTGAGTGCTTTATGAACAGCAAAGCAGTTATATTCGGATATCGTTTTCTCGCTATCTTTGGCGGCGATTATTATATATTTGGGGTTAGCAAGGTTAGCTACTGGAAGTTCGGGGAATGGGTTAAGGATTTTTTGTGGTTGTTTGCGTTTTTTTAAAGGAGGGCTTTCAGCCAGCGCACTGAACCGATTGTCCCCCAGGTTGGGTGGCCCCGGGCCGCCCATGTTGACTAAATAAGGCTAAACTAACCTTTAATTAGTTCTTCACTTTACGAAACGTGCAAAAACGGCGTTGTTTTTTTTTTTTTTTTTGGTTATGCTTGTCCGCACACAAACGGCGCTTTTTTCGCACAAAAAGAAAAGAGATCAAAAGAAAAAGAAGAAAAAGAATGAAGCGAAAAAAACTGATAAGAACTAGACTGCACAGTAACTGACGTCTGCTCGCGAAGAGTATTAGTCGGCGACTGCGGTTGCTATTTATTATTCTGCTTTGTGAGAAAACCACGAAAAATTAAATTAACATAAATATCAATATAGATTTAATAAAATTACATCCAAAAAAAAAACAAAACAGAACTTAACATTTGTGTGATACGTCATAAAGTGTGAAGAGATTGTATGTGTACTGATATTTTTAATGAATACATTTAGATATACTACTGTTTACTCATAGTTTTGTGTTTTAACTTCGGTCGGCAGTCCCATTGACTGCAAAAATTTTTATTTTTTTTGTTTGGTAGCTATTGACGAGTTATACTGATATTAATAAAAACCAGAAAGAAGGCTATCATTGGCTGTGCCAAAGATGTGATACTCTTCACGCTCCTCCGGGTTGCATCCAACCTTCCTTTCTTAGCATCACCATATTATCTCTGTTACAGTTTGAATATCAACAAAGAACACATTTTAAGTATCAACAAAAAAACACAGTTTCAGTTGCATTGTATTTTTATTGCACTTATACTCTTTATAAGTTTATCATTTAATGTGAGTTTATATGGGAGATACCCTTGCTGGTAACCCTAGGATTATGAAATTTACATGGCTGATGGATACAGAACAGAAACTTATAGTGTCCAAATTTCAATTCAATAAATCAAAAAACATTAATTTAAAGGGGGTTTGTATGGGAGGTACCCCACCTGGTAGCCCAAAATTCAGTTCGATATGTTAAAAAACAAAAAACTTTTTTTTAATAAAAACATTAATATAAAGGAGGGGTTGTATTCTATCATTTGAGCCGTTTAGTGACTTATGACACTTTCCATAATGAAAAATGGTGACTTTTCAATTACTATACAAAAATAATGTACACTATTACAAACCTGGGATAATAAATACAAGCAAATCTTTTCAAAAATTCCCATCAATATATTTAAACGTGATAAAATGCAAACCCTTAAATATTTCGATTTAAAAACAAACTGACTTATGGCACTTTCAAAATAAACGGCTAATTTTCTCATCTTCTTGAAAACACTTTTTGTGGAGAATAATAAAAAGGTCATGTAATACATTACAAGAGGAAATCAAGAGGAAAAAACTCAAAATTGACACTTAACATCACATAATTCTCTTATCAAATGCTATTAACATTTTTGCACACCATATTCCATGACGACAATTTATTTTTCCACTCATGTTTGTAATGCCAATTAATGTTATGTTATGTGCATGCGAAAGAAGAATAACATTTTATTATACTCTTCACGGGAGTGAATAGTATTATAAGTTTGTCATAAAGTTTGTAACACACAGAAGGAGACATCGTACACCACATAAAATATATATATTTGTGATCAGCTCGATGTGACTTATACCCTATTGAAGTTAAACTTCTTTCACATGCGCCATTTACTTTTGTATTTGTTAAGAAATCACAATTGTGTTTACTTAAATTTTGATTGACATTGCTCCAATAAACATTTCAATAAAATCAAAAAAGAAACTGTACTGTTTTAACAATTTCATTCTTTCATTCTTCTCTCCTCCAACTTACCAACGTATTATTTTATTGTCCACTTCCACTAATTTTATTTTTTTTATTGTTTTTAAATTAACTTCTTCACTGTAACTGATTTCACTTCCTTGCTTTTTCTTTAAAATGTTAACTTTAAATCTTTTTGTGATTTTCATTTAACTTTGAACACTTCACTGAAACCTTCATAAAATAGATTGAATTGTTGTAAATCTGACTGATTTTGGTTTTGAATGTAATATGTAATACTTACACAGAAAATTACATATAAATTCATATCGCACATGTTTAGCTAAAGTGTTACAACTCAGAAAACACTGTTTTTCAGTTAATGAAGCAGAATTATTCGTTATATCATGTTTTATATTGTGTAAATAACTTGCACACTCTCCTCGTGAGAAGAGAATATTTCTTCTATTATTAGCCAAATTGTGTATGTAAATTGAAAACTTTAGATGCGATTTTCTCGAAATGCCCTTTTTGAGTTGTAACACTTTAGTTAAACATGTGCGATATGTTTTCTTATTAATACAAATCAACTCCTTTGTCTGTAGTAAGACATTGTGTGTGTCCTCAGCAGCCAGTGCTTCATCATCTTCTTAGTATTAGTTGTTATATTTAAGTAAGTGTTAGTTTTAATAATAATAAGCATGCATAGTGATTCAAGAAATCCGTTATCTCTCTCTGATTGGTTGCAGCTGTGGAAATTTTTGAGTGGCTCAGTACTTTCTTGGCATCTTCAAATTCACATCATATTTGGATTTCATAGTGGCAAGAGGTAAGTATGGAGGTTTTTTTTTTCAATTTATTTCATATAACTACTTACATATGAATTTTTGTATTATAGATTTAAAAAAAATTGTTCTTGGAAAAATGGATAAGGTAAGTATTTATTTAATATAGTTTGTGAAAAATAATTATAATTATTATTATTTATTAGCAACGACAACGTCGACAGGAGACCTTAAATCAAGTGCAGGAGATGGGGAAACTAATCCTGCAGCAGCAGTTGATGGCCGAGATCGTCGCTAGCAAGGAGCAACTAAAAAGATCAAAAAAAAGAAATCAGCAACACCATAAACGTTGGCAGCAAGCTGCTCAGAAACGTAAAGAAGAGGAGCAACTGCAACATCAGCAGTTAGCATTGAAACATAAAATTTACAATGCTATCGCTGCCTCCAACTCAAGGCCCAATTTCAATGCAAGCAACAGGGGCAATGCCCGTCGGCAAAATAAAAGTAGTCGGAACAGGAAGAATTCTGCTCGTAGCAATGCTTCATTTACGAGCGGAATTGTTCCTGGTCCGAGTACTTCTACTGAAGCATCCAATGTTAATGCAAATTTAATAGAATTAACTTAATTGTTAACTGAAGTTGTTTTTCTTTTCTTTATTTGTAAAATAAAATAAATGAAATCATCATTCATTTTTCTTCTCATTTATTTTAAAATAACGTGCTATACTGTATACCCTATCAAGCTGCTCGGCAACCCTCCTTTCTTGAGTGCATTTAAAATAACTCACAATTTTGAATAACATTTTCAACTATTGAGTGACTTTATCTTATCAAACACTATCAAACATCATCCAACATACCCCTTCTTCTATCGAACATCACACTTAAGAGAAACTCTACTAAAATTGAGTGCTCTGTCCAGTCTATATATTTTAATGGTCTTTGGTATGGGAATACCAATATCCAAAGACGATATAAATATATAGACTGGACAGAGCTCCCTTTATTAGCGGCGTGCCTCTTAGCTTTCATGGGGAATGTGAATTGAGTGTGTTGGATGGGGTTTGATGGAACAGACTCACTCAAATCACTCAAATGTTAATGCAAATTGTGAGTTTTGTTGAATGCACTCAAGAAAAGAGTGTTGCTGAGCAGCTATTCGTTTCCTACGGAAATGAAAGAAACTTCATAGAGTGCAATGAGCATTTGATGAAAAAAAAAAACCAATTCATGTTTTCCAAAAATGCGTTACTTTAATTCAAATAAAATAATAATGAAACTAAAAAATATAAAAAACCAAAAAATAAAATAATAATGAAACTTAAAAATTATTTCCTCCTTGGCATTGCTACTGCCGACCTCTTTTCTTGCGACGACGGGCATTGCCACTGCATGCTGGAGGTGGATTGCTGCTTGCAATGCTAACTGCTGCTGTTGCCATTGTAGCCTTTGCTTTTCTCTTTTTTCCGCTTCCCGGCGACGTTTGCGGCTTTGCACCATCCGCTCCTTCTGCCTTCTTACTGCAGCAGCAACTGCTGTTGCTGGACTACTTTCTGCATATCCTCCAATGCTTGTTCATTTTGTATTCTGCGTGCTCGTTGCCGTTGCCGCTGACGTTGACGATGTCGTCGACGATGCCGTTTACGTCCTTCGATACGCTAATGTAACATTAAATTTTAATTATATTTTCCAAAATTACTAACTTACATTCAATAAATACTTACGTTATCCATTTCAGTTTCAATAAAAATGTATTTGATTTGTTTCAAATGAAGCTATAAAGAAAAAATACACATGATAATATTTAAAACAAATTTAAAGAAACCATCACTTACCTCTTACCACTATGAAATGCAAAGACGAAGTAAATTTAGAAAAAGTAAGTGAAAACAAAGAAGAAATGCAACATGCATGTATTACATACTTGTTCTATTCAATATAAAATAGTTTCTATTTATTGATACAAATACTATTAATCAAAACGAATTCGACGACACAGCAAACTTTGTGGCTTCCCAGGCTTTCTAGGCTTCGACTTCAACAGTCAAAACGTATGAACGCATTCAGTAATCGATGCAGTGAAACCGCGATCAAGTGTTTAACACAACAAATAAACAAATAAATAAAATTACACTATAATAATAATAATAAAATAAAATAACATAATAATAAAATAAACTTTAATAAAATTATTATAAAAATAAATAAAGTGCATTTAACGTGGGTAAGTTGTTTAAGTGGGGGTGGTTGCTGTTGGTTGATATGCAATGTATCAACAACAACACAGTAGACAACATCAATATTATATTCATAAATATTTTATAGTGCGTGTGTGGGTGATTTACTTAACCCTAGATAACCAACCTTATTTTTAATGCATTATAACCAATGTTAGTCAATTCGACTAACATGCTCTAAAAATCGATTTAGATTAGCTAGTAGTGCATCAAATACTTTAAAAATTATTAAAAAAGAAAATACGCTGCTTTTTCTTCTAAAAATAACAAAAAAGACACAATTTTACGTTTGATTTTCATTTTATTTTAGTATTCTATCACGTATACTCTTATAAGGCAGTCTTAGCTATACCGCGTGATACTAAAAAAAAAAAAAAATACATATAAACTTAAAAACATTAAAAATTCTCCATAAACATAAAATTAAAGAATTAGTTTTAATAATAAAAACAAAAAAAAGTTTAAACTTAAGTATTTGCACAGGAGGCGCATAGCTCAACTTTGTGCTCGCCACAGATATTTTTTTTGTATATTTTGCATACTGACTTAGTCATGCGGTGTTTCTGATATGGGCAGAGGGCGCAAATCTTTCTTTTATTGTTTTTTTTAGGAACATTACGAAGCACCATTCAAGTCAAAAATATAATTGTAATTATTCTTAATCTAAATCTCTTCCTTTTTATAATAATCTACATATTACAGTTAAATCTAAACAATTATTAAATAAGCAAAAGTAGTACTAAGTAGGTTGAATACTATGTCTATCACGTTGTACTAATTAACACCCACTAGCTTAAGGCCCTGGCAGCCATGGCTATTAATGTTAACTATTAATTTAAACTCATTGTCAACATTATATAAATAAATAAATAAATGATTATAAAAATGGAAATGTTCTGATTCTGTTACCTGTACTATTGTAAACATGAGTGAAAAAATAAATGAAAAATTTTAATAACATTTCAGAACAGAATTTTGAGTTTTTCTCCTTTTGATTTCCTATTGTATTTACTGCATAAAATGCAAAATAACATTTCGAAAGAGAATTTTGTGATGCAAAATGTTAATTTTGAGTTTTTTTCCTCTTGGTTTCCTCTTGTATTGAGTGCAAATAAGATGCAATAAAATCAATAGATGGCGAAAAAAGAATTTGTGCTTTAAATGCATGACCATTTCATTGGTCTCCACGGAAAGACCTTTTGAGAAGATGAAGAAATGAGGCGTTTATTTTGAAAATGCCATAAGGCACTCTGGTCAAAGAGCATGAAATATTGAAGGGTTTGTATTTTAACACGTTGGAAACTATTAGTGGCGAATTTAGAAAAGATGTATTGGTGTTTATTATCCCAGGATACTTATATTTGTCGTAGTGTAAATTATTTTTATGCCATCTTCAATATCTGAATTTTCGCATCATATTTTTTTATGTTTTCAACGTTCTTGACAGTTAGCTGCTTGCTGTAGAATATTTATTTGTTGTATGTTTGAAAGTATACCATAATTATCAGCAATTTTTGATTTCAGTTCCTTTTTGGATCTCTGAAATTAAGTTAGAAAAGATAAACTACGAAGCTTTGCCATTATTTAACTGTTTCTCTCAATTGTTGTTACTTCAATGAACCAAAAATCATATTTTCGAAGGCAAAAGCATAGGCATTATACATTTTGTTCTTATAGAGAGGTAATTCGTTATAGAGGAGTTCCACTATATGTCTGCGCGATAACACCATATAACATTAACATTACACTTTGAAAGTATACAGAATGTGTATGTATTAATTCTTAAATTGGAATTCTATGATTTCTGTTGTGCTTCTTTTCTTTTAATAGCTCATAACAATATTTAATACTTTTTGCACGTACTAAAAAAGGAACATTTCCAAATATCTACTTGAGTGCGTCTCCACAATTTTGAGTGAAAATGCTGGTTCGATCACTTTTCTCCTTCGAACCATCGAACAAAATCATTTCTCTACAAAAAAAGCGGCTTCATACTGAGAGCTCTGTCCAGTCTATATGTTTATGGTCTTTGCAATATCCTAGTAATCCTAGGATCTTGAAATTTACATAGGTAGTAAATATGTACCAGTAACAATGTTCAAATTTCAGGTCAATAAGACAAAAAACAAAATAGGTTTTCTTATAAGAACAACTTTAATTTTACTATTTCGCTCCAAAAATCCACCATTTTGTTTAAGGACACTTGGGTTTTTAAGAAGAATATAACGATACCTCAACAGTCGAAATCCATCGAGCCATTTGGAAGATAAGAATAATAAAGAATTTAACAAACATGCAAGATACGCTCGAAAGAACATAACCCTTCTTGACAGTCGGGTAAAAAGGAAGTATAAGAACGTAAAACGATGTTGCTGTCACAGCGGTCACAGTAAGAATGACTTGTGCGCTTGCCGCTTGCTTTATTTTATTATAGAAAACTATTTGTAAATTCGTAGAAGTCTGCGCTGACGTTTTCTTTGTCTTCCTTCGCGACTTTCGTGTTTGTTCATAATTCTTTGGCTTGTGTAGGTTGAGCCAATAGGAGCGTAAGGTGAAGAAATTTGCTCTGCACCAGAATATACAGCTGCATAAAGAAGCATAAATAAAAAAGGAATTAGCAAAAATTTGATTTTTACGCGTGCCGTTCGTGTGAACACAATCAAAAATCACCAAAGAAGAATCGACAATCAAATGACGTTTGTGTAAATGTGGTGTTTGACTATTTCATTCTTTCATTCTTCTCTCTTCTACCCTTTCACTTGTGATGTGTTTATGTGCGTCTGCTTGTGCGATGCGTTCGACTATAAGAATGACACATACCAATGCAACTAAAGCATCAACGAAAGCCAAATACATCACTTTTGTTATTTTGTTTTTGTTTAAATGTAATGATTTTCATATAATGCACATACTAGCACGCAATTGTCGACCGCAGCGCACAAGCAGACGCATATAAACACAACATAAAAAAGAAAACAAAGCAAACAATACAAACGACAAGAAAGAAGGGTATCATTGGCTATGCCAAAGATGTAATACTCTTCACGCTCCTCCGGTTTGCAAACAACCATCCTTTCTTAGCATCACTATATACTCTCTGTTACAGTTTGAGTATCAACAAAGAACACAGTTTGTGTCTAAATATCAGTTTGATACGTTAAAAAACAAGAAACTTTTTCTAATAAGAACATGATTTTAAAAGGTGGTTTGTATGAGAGGTACCCCCCTAGTTGTACGATTCGACTGATTCCGACAAATGTTCAGCGTTTGGTAAAAGGAAACCTATGTGTAAAATTTGTGAACAGACGGGCCGACGGACAGACGAACATGGCTAAATCAACTCGTCTCATCGAGCTGATCACAAATAAGTATATATACTTTATGTGGTCTGCGATATATATATATATATCCAATAAGAGGTGTTGTTTTCAATAGCCCGCTATTTCGGTAGATGTCACTTTTGAAGCTGTCATTTTTTGACATTTGACAAGTAGAAATTACGCCATTCAGATTAATTTTATGACTGACTGTCATTTATTCATGATCTTCTTAAGCATACACACCTGCATACACACACATTCTCTTTCCTTACTTTAAAATTATCCCGTTATCCCAACGGCAGTCCTACATGAATTTTTGAATTTTCACTTTGAAAGCAATATTCAACAAGGCGACAGGTAAGTCATATAGCATATCATTGCATTTAAAATAATAATTAATTTCATAATTTTTACAATATAGAATAGGAAACAGGCAACCGGGAAACCATAGAAATAGAAGAAGTGAGTATACTTACTTCATCATTATTATTATTATATATTATATTAATTTCTGTTTTTAATCTATAGATAGATAGATAACAAAGCGAAGAACGATAACAGATGCAGGAGCTGCAATTGATAGCACTTCAACAGCTGGAAATACGTCAGCAGCAGCAACTAAGACGTCAGCAGCAGCATCGGAGACATCAGCAGCAGCACCAGGAAGGGCCTCTACAACAGGCCCTGCGGAGACAATTACTGCAATTACTGTTTGTAATAGAGAATCGTGGCAGCCGTGGCAATGGTGGTGCTGCTGCTGCTCCTTTTCGAGGCCGTGCTGGAACAAGACGAACAAGACCTGATCAATTTTTCTTATAAGGACTTGTTAGGTTTACTGTAGAAAATTGTTAAAATTGATTAAAAGTTTCTTTTCAATACTAATTCATATGGTTTTTGTTGAATTTTTTTTTTTTGGATTTGACATTGAATTGTCAGAACTATATTCTCTGAGTTCAAAATAATAGTATTACTTCCAAATGATAGTGGTTTAATCTTATCACAACATTGAAGATATACATTCACGAAAGGAGTGTAATGAATTTTGGAAGCAGATTTCTAAAGGTAATTCAGTCGATTTTGTCAAAATCTACATACGAGTACGAGAGCAAGTGCTCCTTGGTATATACAGTGGCTCACTAGAAATACCAGATATTCCTTATACCATAAGTAAAAGCTTTCTAAAGTCACTTTAGCAACAAATGCGTTGGAAGAAGGAATACAATCTGCTTCTACACAATTGTGCACGTTTAGTTCAACATGAAGTAAATTGTATCTTTTATATTTAGTTAACTTCCTGTGAGTCAGGGAATCCGAAAGGTAGAGACAACTACTCAATGAAATGTACTCCGAGGGACCAATTTAGAGGGAAGTTATAAGTTATCTTTGCTACAGACGCTTGAAAATTGTGTGAAATACAGAAATACACAATAAAATTAGAAACTACTACTCTACTAACTACTAGACAAATAATCGCCCAAATAATAACATATCACATAACACAACATAAAATGGTACGAATTTTATTTGTTAATGTGAATAATTTAAGTAATTGAGTTATTTTTTTTTTTTTTTTTTTATAGAAGCAATTGAAATGGAATGGTCATACGCGACGAAATACAAAATCGCGATGTGACTCTAGTTGGAGGCGGCGGAGGCGGTTCTTCAGTTCGCGAGTAACATATGACCCGTCCCTATAGGAAGCATAAACTCAAGTAAATGTCCGTCTGTGTTAAGAAAGAATGACACACAAATGTCATATTCAAATATGTCTGTATGTAAAAGAATGACACATATAAGTGCTGACCCATAAATTAAGTGAAAGGGAAAATTGTCACAACGTTTGTAAAATTAGACAGTACTTAAGACATGTTAGGCAAACCCGGAAAAAAATTCATGAAGTGGTGACCTAAACAATAAAGGCAATGCTTAATGAATGGAGTCAGTTGGTGCTAGAACAGAAACAGGAGAGGTTCAGTCCAGTGAACCATTCTCATTTAACGTAAAATATAAATAAAGTAATTAAGTGATTGTTAACTGGTGAACTAAAGTAAAACTCTTTATTAACTTGTGAATTAAACGGATTATAATTGTGAGATTGTGAAGTTGTGAATTGAAGTAAAATAAATAAAACCAAATCAACATATTTGTTTATTCCTGTCGTTGAGTTAAAGCGGAGCGAAGCCCACCAGGGTCTACTAGAGCCGATCCCTAACGAGAACCGTAGCTGAGACCATTCCACTCATCAATCAACCACTCTTCTATTAGAACGGGAATAGCCGGGATCTTAGGACTAAATTTATAACTCGCGCTCATCGTTTTGTTCTGGCCACTTGCATCGAGCATGGCCATAATGCTACCAGACATTAGCAGTGCACTATTGGAAAGTATTGTTTCTTTTATGTATATTGGTGAGGCAAATTTCTCTGCAGTGGGTCCTATGAATTGAAACCATGCATTTGTTGGGCATCAAATCTCTCATTAATGTTGGTATTGATACGAATTCATCCGCTATTGATACGAGCTCAGTTAACAATACACCATTGGGTGGTGACAATGGTGTGAATATCATAAGTGACATACAAATTGTACCGGAGAAAATTGTTGAAGATGTCGTTGAGGTTAGTGAATGAAAACTAAATTCAAATCAAAATACTCTTCTTGAAATTGAAATGCCTGCAGCCGATGTCAAAACGAGTGATCCCGTTGATGTAAGAGTAACCGATTTATCCGGCGAACCACAAGGTGTAACGTCCGAACCAGCAGCTTCCACGATACCTATTAAATTGATGAACCAGGAAATGGCAAGCAAGGCTGTTACCACAAAGCAGATGAATATTTTGGAAGCCGCCAATAAATTAAATTTAGCCAGGACGACACTTTGGCGTTATTTGTCGAGAGACCCAAGCTACAAAAAAGGAGTGAAGCTGGATATGTTAATAGGAATACAACGGCTTAGAAATGGTGTTATTAGTTAAGAAACTAATATACCACGCAGAACATTATATAGGGAAAAAGCACGGCTTATCAACGAGGCCCTAAATCGAGGTAATAACATTGAAGAAAATTTAGCCAAGGCAAGGCATGCTTGCACCCACGAAGGCATAACAGAGGATGTAGCATCAATGGAATAATCAAAAAATCATTGTGTGAACATCTTAAGCGACGAGGCGATGAATGAAAAGTACATATGTACATATATGTAACGAAATATCATCAGATTAAATTTGGCATTAAGCTGGTGGTACATTCTTCCCTGGTCTGAAGATCCACTTTCCTTTAAGCCTCCATAATAATAAAGCCACGCATATCTACAGTATATCAATATAAGATATTAAATTAATTGAAATTTTCAATATAAGTATATGGTATTTCTATTATGACCTTCTTTAAATCCTGAATATACTTATCACAATAATTATTTCAGTAATTTGCCGTGTGGAAGATACTCTTAGTAATAAGCATATTAAGTAACTTATATTCTATTCATTTTCAAAAACTTGAAACCTGTATAGGGTATTAGACATTTTCCATTATGTAAGTATATTGTAACAAAGATCAAGGTTAAATAAATACAATAATTCACGCATAAAACACAAATTAAATAATAATAGAATAGTTTTTTTTGCAAAAGAATTTTTGTTATTTTTGATTTGGTAAAAATTCCATCCCATAAATAAAAACAATGCTGTCAATGTTATTCATGCGCATGATTATCAAAAAAAAATATTTTTTTTTTTTTTACATATATAGTTCATTAGGTGATTAGTACAAACAAACATAAATATTGTATATGAATATCTATTATAGCAATTTCAATGTATTCATGAATAAAATATATATTGCACAGTAAATTATATACAGTATATAAAATAAGAAATTAAATTCCGAGGACTGCACTATGTGCATAGGTTATTTGGAATTAAACTAGTGAATCTGAAATTCCAGCAATTTGCATTCCAGATGGCTGCACTATGTGCATTTATATCCTGGAATATTGCAAATTACTGGAATGAAATTAGAGAAAGAAGTCAGAGCACGTTGTGCTTCCTTCAGCATTCATTTCAGACTAAATCATATCAACTAATATTTCACCTCTTCAGCCACGCAATCATAAACAATATAGGCATTGTCTGCGCTGCCGAAGTACCGCTTGTTGTCAATGCTGCGCAGTACCGCTACCCAGGTGCGGAGAAGTGGGCGTTAACTTATATAATTACATATATGTATGTACATGTATGTCAATCTTCAAACATTTAATTGCAATTCAATAAACATTATTTCATTTTGTCAGTCATTATTATTAAATAAAAATATAATTTTACATTAAACTCTTTTGTTCATTAATTAGTTTGAATTTGCCAATATTTGTTTTTTTTTTTAACATATCAGAATATTATTCTCAAATCAAATCTATTATTACATTAGTGTTATGTTATAATACAATATTATTTATAGATCTCATAAAGTATTAGGTTGGCAACTAAGCGGTTTAATATAAATATACATATGTGAGTTTGCTATAATGTTTAACATCATTCGAATTAGGATGTTTTTTTAAACCTAAGTCTATATTTTTTTTCTCGTTTATTTATGTTAACTTTAAGATCATTAAAATAGAAAGTCAAGTTGAGATAAATGAGCCGACACTTTCTTCTTTTTGCATTTAATTAAGGTTCTAAGCCTGCGATATTCGTGCTGTGTATGGAGCGCAGTGGCGGATTTACACATTTACCGTCCCTACCGACCTCTACTATTCGATTTATTTGTGCACCCTACAGTTTGCCAAAACCCACGTCAAATGGCCAGCAGAAAATGCGAAATTTATAATGGACTGATGAAAGTAAAATCGTCCTGTTTTGTGGAGTATGGTCGAGGCAATATGTCAGACGTCCACCTAATACTTAATATAAACCCCAGACTGGGTTTAAATTGCTGACTTTAAAATAGTAATAGCAGAGAAATAGAAATCTTTTCTTTACTTATATTGTTTTCAGTATAATAAAAAAATTAGTCCGCATATGCTGAGCATCTGGATATTAGCGAAGCACAAGCAAACAGCAAATGAGAAAAGAGATAAGAAATCACTTGGCTGAACTAACGAAGTATTTCGTTTTCAGCAGCAGCGAAATTTTTTAAACGAAATACTGTTACAGCGACAGTAAGTCGCCCACAATTTTTATTTATGCTTTTGCTTATATTCGTTTGGCTGTCCTTAACATAAGCAAGCAATAATTTCATTACACTTTCGGTTTCTGTTTCTGAACTTAAGCAACGATCGATTTGGCTGCAATGATCGTAAGTAAGCATTAATTGGATTATTCTTTCGTTTGCTATGTCTGCAGAGCAGAGGCAGAGATTGAGTGCTTAAGCCAAAAAGTATAAAACATATAGAGCAGACAGAGCTCTCAATTTAAGAGGAGTGTTTTTTGTGGGGAAATGATGGTGTTTGATGGTTGGATGGACTGAAATGAATCGAACCAGCTTTTTCACTCAAAACTGTCGTGATGCACTTAACAACATAATTGGTGATTTACCTTTTTGAGTAAATTGCGTTCGTGAGTAGTTATAAGTGCAGTATGGAAAACAATGAAATATTGTTATGAACTATTAAAGAAAACAGAAAGAAGGCTATCATTTGCTATGCCAAGGATGTAATACTCTTCACGCTCCTCCGAGTTACATCCAACCTTCCTTTCTTAGCATCACATCAGTAAGAGTGGCAATTTTATTGTACATTTATTCTTTAAAAATTTGCCATTTAATTTGGGTTTGTATCGGAGGTACCACTCCTGGTAACCCTAGGATCATGAATTTTATATGGTTGATGATAGATCAGAAACTTATAGAGTCCAAATTTCAGTTCGATACGTTAAAAAACAAAAAAACTTTTTTTAATAAGAACATTAATTTAAAGGTGGTTTGTATGGGAGGTACCCCCCTAGTGGTCTATTTCGGATGATTCCGACAAATGTGCTGCGTATGGTAAAAAGAAACCTATGTGCAAAATTTCAGCTTTCTAGCTCAAAAACTGAGGAACTAGTTTTGATACAGACGGACAGACGGACATGGCTTCATCAACTCGTCTCATCGAGCTGATCACAAATATATATACTTTACGTGGTCTGCGATGTTTCCTTCTGTGTGTTACAAACTTCATGACAAACTTATAATACTATTCACTCCCGTGAAGAGTGTAAAAATAAAATTAGTGAAAGTGTTAATTTTCATTAATTTCATTACATAAAGTTGTAAATGTACAAAATGCATGATATGTGGTGTTGCTTATATTAAGTAAATTATTGTTTTTATTATTGAATATCATTAAGCGATCCTGTTTTGGAAAAATTAGATCTTCCATTTGAAGTTTCAAATTTGAAACTTCAGTTTTCAATAATCTAATTTCGTTGCGTAATTCTATTAAAAGGCTTTGAATGGAGTCAGACGGGGGTGCGGCAACGTTTTGCACTGAAAACAATACTTTTTTATTCTTACTGGGAAAATAATGGATTTAATGTATTACTTACTTGTTAAATATTGTTTCACTTGAATTGGCATTATGAAAATTATGTTCAATGTTTGGATTGGTGCCACCTGCCCTTCCACGTTTTCCTTTAAATCAATGCTTTTGTTTGAGAACATTAATTTTCTGGCTTCTTTTTTAGCCAATCTTTGGCTGACATTGTGTTATTTATTGATTCACTTTGAATTTACCTTTTATTATTAATAAATTTTTTCACTTTGAAATCTGGACTGCACTCTGCTCTTCAACAAATATTAATGAACAAAAATGTAGAATTTGACATTTCATTGCAAATTTGTGAAAAAGAAAGACGAAAAAGTCTCGTTAGAATCACAAGAAATACCGTATTGCATCGACCAGCGGCGCCAAATATTGCTACACATTCAACAGCCACAACAATCATATTTCAATCTCCAGCATGATCAATTTGCGATTTCTCTACATTTTGTTATTGTAGTTCCGAGAAAACACATTTTGAGCGTCAAGATGAGTCATTTTCGAGTTTTCTTTGAATCGCATATGAAATCAATCACTTTTTAATCATCAAGAGGACTCGAATAAGACTCAGCAAGATGATTTCTGTTAAAATGATCTTCCAAATGCTAGCTGGGATACACATTAGGTCTCAAATACCTACTCACTTAATTTCAAACAACAAACATAAATAAGTAAAAATGAAATGATTAAGTTTTGTAAACATGATGATGATAATGATCAACAAAAAGTTAAGCAAAAAGAAAAAAACATAAAGCGCAACAGCAATAACAAAAGAGAATATGCGTAAAGCGATAGCAAAAATATATATGTATATAGAACAAAAACAAAAAATTGGACGAACATTTTTAGAGCCAAAAAAAGGTAAAATTACGACGCACCAATTCTTTGATACTTTAGCTACCGAGTGGTGTAATTACATTTTGGATGTGGACAATAGTTTTGCAACTACAACACCAAACTGTATACCCATTTTTCCTATCATCAATTTTGTAGGTTTACCCTCTGGTATCAAATATATAGACGTATCTACGTCAAAAAGGTGTATATAAAATATTCTAGTTCGTGTACTTCTTGTTGAGTGATAACTTCGGAACGACTGAGCTCCAGTGTTGCCAAATCAACTTTTTTCCCGCCGTTTCTAGCTTTTTTTGAGACATGATTGCGGGAAAAAATATAAATCAGCGGGCAGCGGGAATTCTGGCTGGTAAGCGTAGTCTTTGCTTCCGTAGCTTTTGCTTGCTCAGCATTATTAATGAAAAACGGCACTTGCAAGTGCCATGATGAATTTAGAATAAGTTAGTCTTAAGACCGATATGATAAAATAAAGAAGTGTTTTACTCCAAAGAGTATTCGTTTTCATTTCCTTTGTCATAGTCAAACTTAATTCGCGTGCAAGTTCAACGTGATTAAAATGTTGAACGCAGCAACTTTATTAATTATTAAGAGGCAGGCAATGTAAACTTAAGTTAGTTCATAGTAAACTCTGTAAAAAGACGAATTAACTCGTCAAAATCAAATCATAAACTAAAGAAATAAATATCAAATTTAATTAAACAAACAAGTATTTTTATTTAGAATACTTAATTGGCGCCCGAGCCGGGACCGCGGGTGATTGACTAAAAAGTAGAAAAGACAATTCAGTTCGCGGCCTATTAAAAAAAAAAAAAAATTTAAATTCGCTATTGGTTCCCGAGTAAATCGAGTGGACGGACTGTACGGTCCCACATTTCGCGAATCAACAATTTAAGAATTAACTCTTAAAAAGCAAAACGACTCAAAAATATAAACTAAATGTCTAAATCTAAGTGAACTATAAATAAAAAAAAAAAGCCAAGAATATGTTTTTGGGCCGTTGAGAATATATCAATGTGGAGGAAGTCCCCAGCATAGGATGGTATCGGTGTCACCCCAAGTCCTTTTAGGATGTCTAAATACGCAGCTTTAGTGCAAGTTTTACAGCTGGCTACTACCTTTACCCATCTTGGGAAAATAATAGTCGCAAAGTATCTGTTTTATATTTTCCAGGGCAGCTATGTGTGCGCGATTGTGCTCTGAGATAACTATTTCCCGTTGTTCTTCTTTTTTGAGTACCAAAATACTGAGTTTGTCCATTCTCTCATCTTTGTCATATATATTTTGGCAAGAAGTTTCTTTCCATCCTCCATTTCATTATTCTTGCTCACTTCCTTTTGATTATCATCTATTTTAGAAAGATCAATAGATGCTGCACTTTTATAATATTCTTCTTCGTCGTAATCTCCTTCCAATTGACTATAATCGCCCTTTTTCTTTCGATTAGCAATTGTTTCGATAAGTTCAGGGGACGTGCATACATTTTCAAAATCAAAAATTTAAGCAATATAGTTGTCATCATGGTCATCTCCCTCCATTTCACTATTCTCGCTCACTTCCTCTTGAGTATCATCCATTTTTGCAAGATCAGAATACGGCAATACATTTGCATTTTATGGCTGTTTTAATTATCTTCTGTTTTCTTTCCTTTCGCTATCGACATCGCCATAACTTTCCTTGTTTAACTCTTTCAATTTCTTCGTATACTGATTTTTATTTATGAATTGCAATTCTTCGGTATTATTGTGCAAGTATGTATGGAAGGTATGGTCTACCGTCTTCTCGTTAAGCTTCCTGCAATCTAGAACCAGTCGTTTTTTGCTATAGCCGGTATTATAGGGCGATATTGATGGTCTAATTATACCATCCTTAAGTAGGTCACTTATTTCTTGGTTTACGAATTCTACTAAACTTAGGGGTATAGTCTTGAATATATTGGCTCCGCATTTTCAGTACGAATGGTCGCAAAGATTCCCGACCAATCCCTCATCATCGTCTTGAATTTGCTATCAACCAGTTGCGTTACTTCAACATCCTTTGTTTGTGTAAAGTTTACATTTTCACACTTGTAGAATCTTATTTCCTCCGATCCTGCGTTAGTCTTTAATTTTTCGTTTTTGAAGTCCAACGTGGCACTCATCTTCGTTAGCAGATCGAGGCCAACTATTTCATCAAAAGTCAAAAAATCTGGAAGTTATTTCATGTGTGTTTGTCATATGTATATTGATATTTTGAAGGTAATTCTATTTATCGAATTTGCACTGCATGTACGTGCACTTAATACGAGTATGCACTCTGCTATTTTTGGGTTAGTGCATAACGTTTTATCCCGTTACTATTTTGAGGCCTTAGGCTTATGTTATAAAATGTAAAGGGTTACATACATATGTAGTATGTACAATGTTTGCTACATAATTTTTTCAGAAAAAGCGTGCTAAACAATTAACGCGATCATAAAATTTCTGGGAGCGGATTAAATAGCAAGCACGAATGGCAAAGCCGGTAGCCTGGTCATAGCCAGAAGCATGCATGCTTCATTGCCTGGGAAATCACTATAAGCCCATTGTGGAGATCGTTACCAACACTGGAGAACAATACTGACTTTCTCAAACCAGATGGCAAGCCTGTGCATGATGAGTGTGCAGAATAATTGATGGCGAGACTCGATGCGAGCAAGACGTGAATATTAAATAAATAAAGACTGTAAATATCTTATATTTTTGTATAAGATGATATAGATTAGATGTTTTTAAAAATTCGGTTATTTACCTTACGTTTTGGTGGAAAGCGTGAGAGAGAATTTCAAAAGGGTTTGGACTAAAGTGGTTTCTGATATATGGTTGGCAAATTGGACAATCTGATAGGATGTGGGAGATAGTTAGTATTGCATTACATGATTGGCAGGTAGGTGGAGTGGTTTTGTTTAATATGTGTTTATGAGTTAGTTGCGTGTGGCCGAGGCGTAATCTTGTGAATTTGAAAACATCGAGTCGAGGCGTTGTTGCTGTTGGTAGAAGGATGTATTGTTGTATTGTAGTTTTGTTGTGATTAGCTAATTGATAAAGTTGCGAGGTGTTGATCCAGAGTTGTTCTTAGTAGAGTGGTTAGTTTTAATGAATATATGTATAGTATGAATATAATAACATAATTAACAAAAAAAAAGGGGTGTGGCTGTGTCGTCGACACGGCCGTCTGTTTTGCGTGAATACATCTATTTGTGTTATAATCATTTTTGAACTCAAAAAAGTCTTTCGTATTTTCATGTTTTATTTCGTCAGATTCAGGATTAAGTAAACAAATAATTACTGTGTTATAATTTTATTAATAATTGGTCTGCAATCAGAAAAATATGAAACAGCACAACGATTTGATCGTAAGACAACGACTAAACTCCCAAGTCCAACTCACTAGCTTTTATAGCAGCTGCATTTGCACACTGCACCACTAAACCTTCGTGTGTGCGCAATGCACACGGCACCACTAAATCTTCGTGTGTGTGAAATTGCACACGACACCACTATTAACGGCCGCTTTAAACCAAACATCATCCAATACCAAAACCCTTTTCAAGCAGTGTGCACTTCTGCGCACTTCAGTATCGACATCCACTACGTGTCGATCTCGGCTCATTGCTACACTCTTCTCTCCCATTCCCACATGTATTTTTCACAAATTTTCAGTTTTTTCAGTTACGCAAAGTTGTGTGTATAACCAAAACGAAGAAAAGCTGTACAGAACACACCAGAACACACTTTGGACACAAAACCAGAACTCTCAACTTTTTACTCTTTGTATTTAATTTCAAACAACAATTATAAATAAGTAAAAATGAAATGATAAAGTTTTGTAAACATGATGATGATAGTGATCAACAAAAAGTAAAGCAACAAGAAAAAGCATAAAGCAAACAACAATAACAAAAGAGAATGTGCGTAAAGCGATAGCAAAAATATATATGTATATAGAACAAAAACAAAAAATTGGACGAACATTTTTAGAGCCAAAAAAAGGTAAAATTGCGACGCACCAATTCTTTGATACTTTAGCTACCGAGTGGTGTAATTACATTTTGGATGTGGACACCAAACTGTATACCCATTTTTCCTATCATCAATTTTTTGGGTTTACCCCCTGGTATCAAAAATATAGACGTATCCACATCAAAGAGAGAAAAAAGCAAACAATGGAAACAAAAATGTGATGTACTACAAACATACACCAAGCCTACTTAGCATAACGACATGAAGCCAAGCCAAGCCAAGCCTAAGCAAGTCAAGCAAAACAATAGACAAGTGCTTGTAAGCACTTCATAAGCACAAGCCTTTGCTGCACAACTCTGTTGGCCAAGTTCGTATTTAGAGGGGGGCAGGGGTGGCTACTGCCACCCCATAAAAGTTGGTGACAGCAATCAATATCATACATTTTTATCCAAATGTTCAGTCATTTTGTAGAACGCTGGTCAGAAAAGTATCAAAGTATAATCGAATTAAAAAAAAAACGCTAAATAGTGGGCTTAGAAAAGCTGAGTACAGAAGGTAATGCTGCCACAAGGAATGTAGCTTTCCAGTTGCATAGCGCTGCAGGACGAGGTGTTTTTATAATTTTTATGTGCATAATAGCAAAATAATTTTTTTTTTGACTCTAAACTATTCCACTGCACTTACCACCCCAGAGCCCGCGCAAACTGGGGTCCATTAAAAAGCGAACCAGACTGGCACTTTTGTACTGAACTACTGGGGTTGGTTAACATGTGTAAAAGCTGATTGGCATAGATCGGCCAACAAGTAATGTGAACGGCATTTTTCGCGATGAATAGATATGACAGTGAATGACAATAATTATATTGGCTTCATCATTGTCAAGTGCGGTTTTTGTGTGGTTACTATAAATTTATCAGGTGTGAAAATTGTTGCTGTTTGTTGTTTCTTTGCCGCGAAAATGTGTGATCAGCAATCGCAATCGCAATCACAATCATCATCACCATCATCGTCGCGAGTTCTGAGCAGGGCAATCACGACATTTTGGGGCAAAAATAAGACCGCCAAATTGATATCGTTGATTGATTACACTGTGTCACAGCGAAAAAAAACTTCTTATCAGACCTAGTGGAGGTTATAGGTCATAAAAAACTAAAAAGAATGGCATATAAAAAATTTTTGATACACCCTCAAAATCTTGACTTAAAGCTCAAAAACCGTTTTTAAGAGGTTCCTGTACATATTACCTTATAACTTGGCCATTTTATATTGGATTTCAAATTTTTATTATCTGTATTTAGAAGCTGAAATGTAGCCCTTTACAACCATGTATCATGTATTTTGTTATCATTTAAATTCATGAAGATACAGACCAAAAACTTTGCAAAATTTTGATTTTTCCATCGATTTTGCAACTTTAAGTCTAATTTGTGCCCCTTATCTTATCTAAATTATATTTTTTCTCAACGTTCATCGAAAGTTTAGTGATTTTAGCTTTAAATGAACCCTGTTTGAATAAAATCGGTTAAAAGTTACTTGATTTATTGTACTTTTTGTAATTGCATATGACAGTTTTTTTTCCTTAATTGTTGCAGATAGAGGGAGATAGCTAGAGGGAGATAGCTAGAATAAGAATAAAAAAGGAAATTTGAAATCCAATATAAAATGGCCAAGTTATAAGGTAATATGTACAGGAACCTCTTAAAAACGGTTTTTGAGCTTTAAGTCAAGATTTTGAGGGTGTATCAAAAATTTTTTATATGCCATTCTTTTTAGTTTTTTATGACCTATAACCTCCACTAGGTCTGATAAGAAGTTTTTTCATTTTTTTTTTTTTGTAACACAGTGTTATCATTGTGTATTTAGAGACGGCTTTACCTGGAGAAAACAAGAAGCGAAGATGTGGCACCGGCTCCAAAAGAAATGCCCGAGCCATATTACCATATGAGCTTCTTGATGGATATGATGCAGAAGAAGAAGGCGTCGTCCGTATGCAGCACGGCGAAAGAAGAAATGGTAAGTACACATGGCCCCCAGGAAGTATATAGCTGAACCGCATTAATTCAGCGCTGACTCGTTTCTATATTAAATCGGTGTATTATTGTGCTACATAATGTTTTAAGAAAAAGCGTGCTAAACAATTAACGCATTCATAAAATTTCTGGGAGCGGATTGAAAAGCGAGCACGTATGGCAAAACCGGTAGCCTCGTCAGAGCCAGAAGCATGCATGTTTCGTTGCCTGGGAAATAACTATAAGCCCATTGTGGAGATCGATACTGACGTTCTCAAACCAGATGCCAAGGCAGTGCATGATGAGTGTGCAGAATAGAATAGATGATAATTTAAATAAATAAAGACTATAAATATCTTTTCTTTTTCTAATAAGAACATTAATTTAAAGGGAGTTTTGTAAGGGAGGTACTCCCGTGAAGAGTATAAAAAGGGGGTGTGGCTGTGTCGTCGACACGGCCGTCTTTTTTGCGTGAATACGTCTATTAGTTTTATAATCAGTTTTGAACTCTAAAAAGTCCTTCGGATTTTCATGTTTTATTTGTAATAGCTACATATTGCTTTCGTTAGGTTCAGGATTAAGTAAACAAATAATTACTGTGTTATTAATAACACAGTGTAACAGCGAAAAAAAACTTCTTATCAGACCTAGTGGAGGTTATAGGTTATAAAAAGGCAAAAAGAATGGTATATATTAAATCTCTGATACACCCTCAAAATCTTGTTATCACCCAATACCAAAACCCTTTCCAAACAGTGAGCACTTCTGCGCACTTCAGTATCCATCGTACACAATTTTTTGCCGAAAAAATGAATTATGTATTCAATAACTCTATGCTCGAGGAATTCCAAACACAATGAATATGCATTTATTATGAAATTGACAAAAAGCTCAACCTCCAAATATTAAATTATTGATTTGACTTATGTTTACAGTACAATCAGTGTTCATACTGCATATCAACTTTGAGATCGAGAACTGTGAAAATTATCAAAAGTAAAAGTGAAATATTCATAAAGCCTAAAAGTATACTAAAAAGAAGAAAAAATTTACCAAAATGTGAAACAAAATAAATCACGAAGCCCCTAAAACTTTGCGCAGTGCATATTGGAGCACACGTTTCTTATATGGGGACCCCTTTAATTTTTTAACTTTATTTTAGTTTTAGTATTTGTTGCAATCATGACAATAAAAATACACAGTCTGTGAAAATTTCAACTGTCTAGCTATTACGGTTTATGAGATACAGCTTAGTAATAGGGTCCCGTTATCGGAACCCTAAAAAAAAACAAAAAAAATATAAATCTAAAAGACATTTTAGACGGTCAGATCGGTCTCAGTCCATGTTATCGCACCGATAACCGAAACGATAACAGAAAAATTGACTAATGGCCCAGCTTATTTATCAGTCCATTTCGATTTCTGCAGCGATAACATGGACTTAGAATGAACTGACCGTCTGAATGGCCTTTAAATTTCAACATTTAAGTTTAAAATAAAAATGATTGTGGGAAAAGACCTGACAGAAATTATTAATAAAATGACGTTAAGAGGTAGGGGTAATACTGAAGCTCCCAGTAACCATTCCCTTTTCACCACTAACCAAAAAAGGAATTAGTAAATCTTATAGTCGAATCTGTGTCCAATATCATTCATCCTATTCCAGAAAGGGAGGTAGAGACAGTAATAGAGTTTAGCGACATTAGAAATATAGAGTCCTCGGAAAGGGTTCCTGATGTAGTAAAATGTTTGAGAGAGTTTTCAGGTAAACCAGGGGAATTAAGTTCATGGAGGAAATCAGTTGATCGCATACTAATGATGTATTTAAAAAATCAGGATACACCCAAATATTTCGCCATTTTACATACTATTCGTCATAAGATAGTCGGAAATGCAGATACCGCATTGTAATCTTATCGTAAGTAGTAGGGTAATAGGGTTCATCCTGGAAAGCGGAATACATGACCAAAAAAAAATTTGTTTTGGTCATCTGCTCATTGTATGTCTAGGTGACGCATCTACCCGCAACCGCTGCCCACTAGATGACGACTGGAACTTTGACCGTTGGCCGCTAGATGACGCCTCGAACTTCCTCATACAAATGGCTGCTGATAATTCAAAGACCTTTAAATTAACAAACAGTAGCCTTACAAATGGCTGCTGACATAATGGTTTTATTTTTTTTTTTTTTATTTATAGTTCAAGGTTTATTATCACCCTTGCATTATAAGTACATGTTAGAAGATGAAATAATTTCACAACTAGCTGCTGATAATTCAAAGCAATCCTATCAGAATGTATGGTCCATTCTTTGAGTGGCCTAAACTGCAAGCGCAACATATTAGGACATATAATTGTGAGTGGAACTTGAAACTGTTCTTCAATTGTTTCGATTTTGGTTTATGTCTTTCTCTGTTTATGTTGGGCGTGTGTGTGTACGCCTCAAGATTTTATGGTATAGTGCATTCAATTCGGTTTGAAATAAACAAAAAAAGAATGAAATAGATCATCATAAGTCTCAAATATAATAATATAACTTTTATTTTTTTTATTACTTATTAAATATTTTCTGCTTGTTTTATGTATACATGGTATCACAGGTATAGTACAGAAAACGGGTGGGTAACGGAAATAAAGTTACCCATCGGTGTACTGTTACTACATCGCAAATACTCGGCGTTAACTAATGTCGAGTTAGATGCGAAGGTGGAACTCAACATTGCTGCACAAAAACATCTGGACGGCGGCTTATATTTAGATGTTTGCAGTGACAATGATTTTTACTAATCGACTAGCAATCTAAGGGTTGACTTGAACGTTTATTCGGATGAAGAACCGATGTGGGATGATTGAGTGAACTGTTGGAGATGCTCACCATAGTTCTCTAATTAAAAAATAATATTAATACTAGGGGAACCCGCGGCCGACACAATGGACCGCATTCTAGAAAAAAAACATTTGTTTTTATACTCTACACGGGAGTGAATAGTATTATAAGTTTGTCATGAAGTTTGTAACACACAGAAGGAGACATCGCAGACGACAAAAAGTATATATATTTGTGGTCAGCTCGATGAGACATTTGTCGGAGTCAGCCGAATCGGACTACTATGGGGGGTACCTCCCATACAAACCCCCCTTTAAATGAATGTTCTTTTTTTTTAACATATCGAACTGAAATTTGGACGATATAGGTTTCTAATCTATATCCATCAACCGTGTAAATTTCATGATCTTAGGGTTACCAGGAGGGGTACCTCCCATACAAATCCAAATTGAATGAGAAACTTATAAAGAATAAAAGTAAAATAAAATTGCCACTCAAACTGATGTGATGCCAAGAAAGGTAGGTTGGATGCAACTCGGAGGCGCGTGAAGAGTATTACTTCTTCTTTCTGGTAGCGAATAACTTCTCTATAAACAATGTTCCTGATCTGATGTCTCAGAAATATAAAATCGCAATCCATTGAATGATCGAACTCTATTGGCGGCAACATACAATTGTCCGTGACTAAACACAGGCTGTCTCAACAAAATACCAACTTTTTGAAACGTTTAACCTTGGGATTTATTTATAGTCATCGCAAGAGACGGAATGACTGGAAATTGAGTTCTTTGAAATTTGAACGGTAAAAGAGTTCCCGAATAAGTCAAATGAAAACGGGGAATTAAAATTCGAATATTACGCGCTACACCTGTTAACACCTCACAATCTATTGAGTTTCGGTGCATTCGCTTTACGCGCATGCGGGTTCCGTTAACTAATGCTTTTCCTGTATTTAAATTCCGTATTAAAAATACAATACAGTTTTCTTTTAAAATCAATTTATGGTGAGGCAGACCACTAACTGATACAGTATTCAAAAACTCAATAGAAAAATTATTATGTTCACGTGCATCATCACTGACAATTTTATCAAAGCTGTAGTAAGCGTGCAGGCATTCGTTCTAAGACTTCTAAATTTATAAACACATAATTAATAATAATAATTTTTTGGAACCAGAATTACTGAATTCAAAATGTCAGTAGATAAAATAATTTCCGGAATATTTTCAAATTTATCATTGATGATGTTTACAGGTTCACAAATTAAATAATTCGTATTTCAACGATATCCGAACCGAACTGAGGAAAAGCTTCCATTTCATCGTTACCAAGTGATATAAGAAACTGAACAAATTGAATTTCATGAAGAAGGGCCCTCATATTTCAAGTTAATGTGACATGATGAAAGTTTCGAAATTCAGAAATTCGAAAACGATGTAATACAATTTTCTATAAGCGTAACACGTGAACCATGAGGAACCACTGGCAGGATTTGTCTAAAATCACCGCATAACAAAACTGTTTTCCCCCAAATAATTTGTCATTATTCTCTCCCGAACTTAAGTCTCTTAGCAATCTATCAATTAATTTAATAGCATAAAGAGGACACATAGAAATTTCGTCGATTATAATCAGTGACGCAGAATTGAGGAATCTTCCTTGACTACTATTAGGACTGATATTTGAAACTGAATTATCCAATAATGGAATTGGTAATTTGAACACATTGTGTAGTTAATTATAACATCTATTTGTAGGCGATACGCATGAAGTTAATAATAATAATAATAATTAATATAATAATAATAATAATTAATATAATTTAATTTTTTTTTATTTTAATTTTAATATATTTTATTTAAATTAAATACTCAATCAGTCTTCGACTAAACTCCGAAGTGATCAGACACAACAACTGAGCGCACAAACCCACGCGGAACAAATAATACGTAAACAAATAACAACAAAAGAGAATTGAAAATAAAAAACCAACAACATTTACTGTTATTGTTTACTGTTATCGTTTAGATCAGTGAAATAAACAAGTGCTTTTTTGTTTTTTCTTTTATTTTATTTTATTTTATTTTATTTTTCGTGATAATAAATAATAAATAAGCAAGTGGATAAAAACTTTGCAGAAATGGGTGATCCGCCGGATCCCCATATAGTGGTAGCCACTAATGTCCAGCAATCAACAAAACCTATAACAAAAGGAATTACGATTTGTACACCTGGTCCAAAATATCTTACAATAACACGAATAAACAATACGCAAAGTCTCTCGAATGCTCACCTTTCCTCATTAAAAAGGTGATTGACTACACGTGCGGTGGTGAAGTCGATTTTTGTAAAAAGACTAGAGTAGGTAACCTACTTATAAAAACTAAAAATCACCAACAAGCTAAGAAACTTATTACACTAAAAGGTTTTTCAAGTGAAATCAGCGTTAGTGTTGAAATGCACACCACACTCAATCACACTAAGGGAGTCATTTACTCCAATGATCTCCGTGGCATCACAGAAGACGACATACAAAAAGAGTTGGAAAAACAAAACGTTGTGGAAGTACGAAAAATACAAAGGAAGGTAAACAACTCACTTCAAGAGACTGGTTTGATCATTGTTACATTCGAAACACTTATGCTACCAACACACTTGATGATAGGGTATGAAAAAACACCTGTCCGCCCGTACATCCCCTTACCAATGAAGTGTAATAATTGCCTTCGCTACGGACACATACATAAGGTATGCCGTAAACAAAAAACTTGCATAAATTGCGGTAAAAATGAACACATAAACATTGAAGAAAATGAGAAATGTAACAATGATATTAATTGCGTCAATTGCTGTGAGAATGGACTTGTTAGCAACACTCACAATGCAATGAACAAGAAATGCCCTATATTTATAAAGCAACAAGAGTTGCAAGCCATTAAAACATTGAATAAAGTTGACAACAAAAAAGCTCTTGAAATATATCGTGAAAAACACCACCACGACGGAAGCTTGTATTCCGACGTCACAAAACAAACCAGCATCCTGAATACAGAAAATAATGTTACCCCCACTTTGGCCACCGTAAACGAAACTAATGCACTAGTAACATCATCCAATCAACCAAAGGAGCAGCGGAACCAAATCTCCTATTCGGACCTGGAGTCTAGAGATGACGCTTTGCCTGCGCCCAGCACCACTAAAGCCAAGCCTAATACTATTCGTCTTCTTCCTAAAAAAACATCTAAAAGAATGTTAAGACGACTAAAAAAAATAGACGAACCCAGAAACAAAAAATCAACCAAAGATTCTATCCCTCCTGAGGATAGTACAGACTGATTTAAAAATCTACTCATAACCCGAGACTTGGTCTCCGAGGGGTTGTGCGTGATGCAGTACTGCATGACAGAACAGTAGTTCGCACAATCCCTCGGAGACCGAGCCTCCCTCGGGTACGTTTTTCGATCACTGTAGTTAATTTAGTGTGACTAAGTCACACGTACACACTTCTGTTAAATTAGTTTTTAATTCATATTTCTTATATCCTTAAAATGCCTTTCTTAATTATTCAATGGAATATTCGTGGTTATTTAAATAACTACAGTGAACTTCAATTATTATTATACAAACACAAACCACACATAATAGCCTTACAAGAAACTCACCTCCAGAATATCCAATCCATTCCCATACCTATCAACTACTCCATGTTAGCCCTGAATACAGCCCCCTCCTACGGTGGTGTAGCGTTGCTTATCCACAACTCAATTAAATACCGCCAGATCATCTTGAACGACGACTTCGATGCTATATGTGCAGAAATAACGTCAAGAAAAATATTTCGTATAATCTCAGCATACATTGCGCCCAATAAATGCTTTTCGATGGGTAATTTAGAATCTGTCCTCCACTCAACTAACACACCTACTATAGTCACAGGTGATTTCAACTGCTGGCACAGAAATTGGGGCTCAGCTTCTAATAATAGAAAAGGGAAAATCCTTGAAAGTTTCATTTCGCACTCAAACTACATTCTGCTTAACAACGGCTCACCCACCCATTTAAGTACCCACAGCACTCTAACCAATATAGACATCACATTTTGCAACGCAGAGTTAAGCATCGATAGTTCGTGGCAAATCGAAAATAATCTTTATGGTAGCGACCATACCCCTATAATCACAACACTTTTTAACTCCATCCCCACCAATACAAATCAAACACCTTTCAGGCCATATTTTAAAACCAAACAAGCAGACTGGACTTCATTCTCTAATCTAACAATGAACTTATCTTCCATTAAGCCATGCAGTACTAATATTAACAGAGAAGCAGCCACAATTAATAAAATTATTCTATCCAGTGCCCATTTCTCTATCCCCCAGTCCAATCTACATAACCCTAACCGCACCACCCCTTGGTGGAACAAAAACTTACACACTCTACGTACTAACAAAATAGTAGCATGGCAGGCTTTAAAAAGATACATAACTCAACAAAACATATTAAACTACAAAAAAGCGAATGCACAATTTCGACGAGCACTTAAACTCGCAAAAAAAGAAAGTACCCTGAAGTTTACATCTCAAATCAACCCATCAACGTCATCCAGTAAAATATGGCACAACATAAGACGATTCTGTGGCTTAAACCCATGCAAAAACTTGCACAGTATCTTAAATCCAGTTACATCACAATATACAATAAACAAAACTGAGATAGCAGATATATTATGCAAACATTTTTCGGATGCGTCTGCAGACGCTAAATTTCCACCTACATGTATCGCAGCCAAAAAATCTGCACTTACTGTTAGTTTTAACCACATACCTTGTAAAGCAGCTGAAATAATCGAACGTGATATCACATCCATAGAATTCTCAGCTGCGCTTAACTCTTTAAAAGGTCGGACTCCTGGTCTTGATAGAATTAATTACACAATGATTCAGAATCTAGACAATGTAACTAAGCTCAGAATACTGAAATTACAAAACCTGATTCTAAAACACTATATACCACAAGCATACAAAACCAGTGTAATAATCCCTGTACTTAAACCCTCAGCAGATAAAACAGCAATTAATGCTTACCGCCCAATCTCACTTAACCCTTGCCTCTCTAAAGTCCTAGACAAAATAGTCGCAAAACGCCTATGGTGGTTTATTACCAACAATAAACTTTTACACATCAGCCAAACTGGCTTTAAAAAGGGCAAATCTTCCATTGATAGTCTACTATATATTGACCACCTCATAGCATCTACCATCTCAAAAAAAAAACACATATCTATAGTATCCCTTGATTTTGCCAAGGCCTTTGATAGAGTTGGAGCCCACTCAATACTTAACCAACTTTCTGAATGGAAAGTTGGACCTAAGATAATTAACTATGTCAAAAACTTTATGTCCAACCGCAAAATTGTTGTACGGTTGATTCAACGTATTCTTCCACTCTTCCACTGCACAATGGCATACCACAGGGATCACCCCTTTCGGTGGTGCTATTTGTGATTGCCTACAATAAACTTTCATCAACGCTGTCCCTTCATAAAGACATTTCCATTAGCTCATATGCAGATGACTTTAACCTAGTAATTAAACTAAAAAACCAAAAAAACCTCCAAATAAACTTAGAATCTTTATTTTCATCCATTAACACTTGGTGTGATTACTCAGGAGCCCAACTTTCACCAACAAAATGCAAACATCTTCACATATGTCGTAAGCATAACTGCAACTGCACTATTTCGTCAGGTAATTTTCAACTTAATAATGTTAGCTCCCTTAAAATATTAGGAATCCACTTCAATAACAAATATAGATGGAATACGCACATTCAACACCTTTCCCACTCTTTAAGTGACAAGCTTAACATAATAAAATGTCTGGCAAGTCGTCGCTTTAACTGCAACACAGTTTCTCTTATTAATATTGTCAAAGCCTTAATTATTTCTAAAATTAATTACTGTCTCCCCATCTTCGCCTTCTCTCCTAATTCTACTCTCCGACCTATTAACTCCACTCTTCATTCGGCGCTCAGAATGGCCCTTGGTGCATTCCGTACCACACCTATTAGCAACATATTATTTGAGTCAAACATTCCCTCAATGGAAATAAGAAGAAACCATCTAACAAAACAACTTTTTAAATCACTTATTAACTCTTCCAATTCAGCTATCTACAACATTGTTAAAAACTTCAAACCCCTTAAGGAACTCAAATATCAATCTACAATAGACAGAACTATCCGCATGTGCATTTCAAACAATATTCCATACCTCTACCCTAATTCAAATACATATACTCTTCCCCCCTGGTTACTCAACAAAGATGCTATTAACTCCTCCATGAATACACTTACTAAAGCCAATACTGCATCACATATATATCGCGCTAAGTTTGCAGAAGTAAAAAACGACATAAAAGATTACACTCTTATTTTCACGGACGGCTCTCAAATCAATGGCATCACTTCATTTGCCATTACAACGGAAAATTCTATCATAAAATCTGGTCTTCTCCCCCTTTACTCATCTGTGTTCTCATCAGAGATTATTGCAATTCTTGTAGCCCTGAATACTCTAAAAACTAAACCCGGGAAATTTTGTATCTGCTCCGACTCTTTGTCTGCGATAGATGCAATTAAGAACATTAACAACTCTGACTATTATCCTTCTACTGTGCGTAACGTGATAATAAAATTTTACCCAAAATTTAAACTTCTTTGGATCCCTGGGCATGTCAACATAAAAGGCAATGAGTTCGCCGACAATACTGCCAAAAGTATTATTAACCAACCTCTCATTTTTACAGAAAACATAAACATCAGAGACATTCATAGATATAACAACAATATGCTCCCCAAATTATCCAACAAACATTCCTCCACACAACCAAGTGGTACCAATCAATCAATCCCCAAATGGTCCCCTGTACTGTCTATCTCAAACAAATTGATAATCAATTATCCCGTTTACACCAGATTAAATTCTCTCGCCTAAGATTGGGTCATAGTAATATGTCTCACCTCCACTACATAGATAAAAACATTCTAAGCTCCTGCTCGCTTTGTGGGAACACTACCCCAACTTCAATTGAACATATTATTAAACATTGCCCAGTTCTAGAACTAAATAGAAAGAAATTTTTCAATAACTCAGACCCTCTTCTTTTCCTTATCAATCCTTCTCCAAGCAACATATTATCCACTATAAACTTCCTTAAAGCATCGAATATTTTCAATCTTATTTAAGTCATCAAATTAAGTACATACTAATTAATCTCTTACATACAACACCTTCATAAAACTTTTTGTATATTTTATTTACTTCTTTTAATTATATTATACTATATTGCTAATACATACTAATAGAGCTGAAGGCCTACGTTGCCAGTGCTCTTTTTTAATTTTTAAGCTAGTTTGTAATTTTAATTATAAGTTAGTTTTTGTAAATAAATAAAAAAAAAAATAAATAAATACTCAATATTGTCACAATTTTAAGATTGTCATCAAATTTTTAATGCTTTTGGTCTGAGGTCAACTGTAAATTAATCTATGCAGTATACCATAAATGTATGTATAGTATATATAATGAATTTTGTTATCACCCCAGATTTTATACCCTTCAGCACGAAAAATAATAATATATTTATATGAAAACTACTTGCATTAATTATCCGAACGATCTGATTTTTGCTGGCAATTTGTCCTTTATGGATGATTTTCCACTAATGGTTGCTGCTTCCAATCGCTACACACCGAAGTCTTACAAATCCTTCCTCTCCTCTTCGTTATTTCGTTCTTATCGTCAATTGATGTTTGAAGATCTTTCACAATCAGCAGTTGCTGTTTGAGTTCTTATTCTCATGCTCCTCCTTTGATGATTTCGTTTTTCGTTATCCACAGCAGTGTTTATTGCTACCTCCTTAGATGAAACAGTTGGTTCATCATTCTCATTTTGAGACATAGTATTAGCGATAGGTTTTATAGCTTTTGATGATTTGCATTCTTCAGATTGTTTTGTATTAACCTTAGAACTATTCTATGAATTCAGTTTTGTTGTCTTTGTGTCGTTCTTATCGTCAATTGATGTTTGAAGATCTTTCACAATCAGCAGTTGCTGTTTGAGTTCTTATTCTCATGCTCCTCCTTTGATGATTTCGTTTTTCGTTATCCACAGCAGTGTTTATTGCTACCTCCTTAGATGAAACAGTTGGTTCATCATTCTCATTTTGAGACATAGTATTAGCGATAGGTTTTATAGCTTTTGATGATTTGCATTCTTCAGATTGTTTTGTATTAACCTTAGAACTATTCTATGAATTCAGTTTTGTTGTCTTTGTGTCGTTCTTAACAGGTTTAAGTTTCACTGGTTTTGTCTTCGTCTTTATGTTGTCCTTATCTCCTGATAACAATTCAATCTTAGTCTTTTTCGGTGAACTATTTATCACGTCACTTCTTAAGTCGTTTAGATACATGCTTCTTATAAGCGCTGTTTTCATGCTTTTTGTTTTCCTTATCAGAATCTTTATTTAATTCTGGACCTAAACTTGTTGATGGCATACTATTTCCCACAGTAACAACAGTTTGCCCTTTTGGGTTTTTACTTTCATTATTGGTGTCAATTTGATGATCTTTTGATTTACCCTCTCCTTCCTCATTTGCATCATCGGATGATATTGCGCCTTCAAAATATTTTGACTTGTCAATACCATCATCATACGTTTAGTATAAAGCTTCTTTTTCTGTTGAGAAATGATTTATTAAATTTATTAGAATATATTGTATAATCTGGATCAGAGTGAGGGCACTAATGGATCTACTGTCCCTCATTTTACTACTTCTTCGTTCGATTGACCAAATCTGCCTACATTTATAACATTTAGATATAATATAATTAACGTACCTGCACTGCTTATTGGAGCCTTATCAATTGAGAAAGGTATTGTGTAGGCCCTATCGTCGTCTGAAGGTTTAGTATCTTTTGACGAAATATCGTCTCCCTCTCTTCTCAATTTCCTTAAAGTTCGTCTTAAAGATCGCATATCCTAGCATTCTTTTCGCTTCTTAGAAATGTGTTCTGGAGTTTTTGTTTCAAAGATAACCTTGAATTGCTGTTTTTTATATTCCTCACTAGGCCCCATGTTGAAAAGAAGATCAAATGATCCATTTTCATTCTCATCATCATCGTCGGAACTAATCGAATTTATTCGCGATGATCCAGAATGTTTCCATCTGCCACCAGGGATTAAATTCTCTGGAGACGCAAATAAATAAAATTGATTAGTTTATCATATATTTTTATACATTGCACACTACTGTGAGTATGTATAATGAATTTGGTGATGTTGATGAATAGGCCTAGCGCGTTCCTCTATCCAACTGTTTTTTATGCAAACTAGTCTATTGCTGAATTTGGTTAGAGTTCACCGATTGCTGGTCCCACAAATCAAAACACCGGTTTTCAATCTGCCTTTTAACAAAAATTTCAACAAACAAATCGATCGGACAAATAAATGGTAAAGATGCCATATAAACTAGTGTGTGCATTCAACTGCGGTGAACAAAAGTTAATGCACTGCTTCGTCTTTCTCTTACTTATTTGTTAAATTATCATCGTGGTCATCATTTGTTGGCTTTGGGCAAGTGCTCCATTTAAATCCTCTTTGCTGGTATCGGTTGTATTTTCAAAGCGTTTTATAAAGTTTTTGAAAATAGTAGCAGGGTCATCAGTAACGGGTTCAATAATGATTTTACCGTCACTACTAATTCTAGGTTTGACCAACTTGGAACTATCAGCAGAGGTGGTGCTGGCATCTAAGGCCTCGGATATGTAAAAACTACTACTAAGTCTTTGCTTGCTGAATGTTTTTAAATCATTTAGTGATGATCCTAAGGTTGAAGGAACTTCGAAGCAACATGAAGAAAGATTATCTAAAGTGTTGTTCTTATCACTTTCTTTGAATCCGCTACTATCACGCTGATGCTGTTGTTGCTATAAATGGAACAATATGTTAGCTTTGTTAGTATTTTTCAGTGATATTTATCTACCTCGTCCTTTTGTTGCAACACTGGAAAAATTTCCAAGTTGCCTTTAATGTCACCAAAGCCCAGTATTGCACTTTTGGCCGAAATGATAGTGAACGATGAGACACGCACGCCGTCAACATAACATCCATTATTGCTTTGCAGGTCAAACAAAATAAAACCAGCATCGACAAACATGATTGCGGCATGTTTTCCATCTACAGACTGTAGAAGGTGAAAAGAAAATATCCTTTTTAGAGTTTGTTGCATTCCAACACACAAAGAATCAAGCAATCGACATACCGCATTATTGAGCTTAATGTCACAATGCTCTTGGCTTCCCACAGAGTATCTCTTATTCCGCTCGATGATGAATTGTTTACCATTGATGTCTAAAGAAGCCATAGTGCCTATTATACGTATTTATTAATCAGTTCTATATTATTATACACATATACTGACGCCGCTTGGCGAAACTGCACAAAAAATAAACAATCTTCTTCTTCCTTGCCGGCTTTTGCCAATGGGTTGGAATTTGAGAGAGTAAAAGAAATTGTTATTGGAATTTCAGAGAAAACAATGCTAAAAGAGCGCTGCTAACTGAATTAACTTGATTTGAACTGAGCCTAGCCGCTATTAAAATACGATCATGTCACTGTGATCGGAAAAAATAGTGATGGCAAGAAGAAGTACACGAACTAGAATATTTTATATACAATTTTTTTCGTATACACCCATGGTACAATAATACAATGAAGAATTTGAAGAATTTTCAATGCATTTTCAAATTATGTTCAACACTAAATGCATTATTTCAGCGTACTATACACTGATATGTGAATGACGTCAAAAATTGAGAACGACACATAACTGTAAAATATTGGCGCCACCTCTATTTCTTACACCATGGTATACACCGAATCTATCTGATTTGATGCCTTCTATGATTGCGCAGTTTATGTTGCAGCTGTCTTGAACGGTATTTTACATTGTGAGGTGCACATTTAAATCATCCAATAGCTAATGCTCTTTCCTTATACCATAATTAATGGTAATATTATTTTGATAACAAATTGTAGTACAGCAAATTTTAATTAATAAATTTATTCCAAAATAGTAAGTAAAACAACTTCTTGTTTCATATTGATTCATTCAATACAACAACCAATACTTAGGAGAATATAAAAAAAAATAACATTGAAGCTAATAATCCCTCATATGTATCATTAGGGCATGCAATTAATAATCTTTCTATCTATCTATCTTCTATACATTTGCCACATGTTTCTGAGCGAGTCATTTGAATACGGCTTAACTGATTTGCATGAGGTTTTCTAGGAAACTCTGAAGAGTCTCCCTGTGAAGTTTGGTGCGGATCGGACGCGCAGTTGTCGAGAAATTTGAGGATAAAATTTTGCATATAAAGCTTAGAGACATATTTAAAATCAATCAAGTCACCTTTTTCAAATATTAGATAATTTTTTTAATATTAATAATTGATTCGTTTTGTTTTTCATGTGTTTTTCTAAACTCGATAATTATTAAAACTTAAAGAAGTCTAATCATTTATTTATATGTAACCTGATGTCTCCTAAAAATTTTAATGTTATGTGTGAAAGATATGAAAATTATTTTTATTGAATACAATGCTAGACTACTACATTTAGGTGTTAATATGTTTAGATTGTAATGGAAGTAGAGCTGATAAAGTTATGTCCTTCCAAGATGACCTAGACTTGATCACAGGAAGGTGTATTGCTATTTGATGTTGAAAATGATGTTGCTAATGATCGTTCTTCATTGTAAAGGAAGAAGAGGCGGCACCTTACCGACCAAATTGAATTTTTCCAAGACTTACACTTGATCACGGGAAGGTGGATGATTAGTTAATGTTGCTGGTGCTGATGCTTTTGGTCCTCCCCGATAATATTGCTTTGGTTTCTTATGGTATTGATTGTTTGTATTTGGAGTATCACCCTGGGGAAGTAGATGATTAGTTGATGTTGCTGATGCTGATGCTTTTGGTCCTCCCTGATAACATTGCTTTGGTTTCCTATGGTATTGATTGTTTGTATTTGGAGTATCACCCTGGGAAAGTGGATGATTAGTTGATGTTGCTGGTGCTGATGCTTTTGGTCCTCCCTGATAATATTGCTTTGGTTTCTTATGGTATTGATTGTTTGTATTTGGAGTATCACCCTGGGAAAGTGGATGATTAGTTGATGTCACTGGTGCTCCTCCTTGATGGCGTTTGTCTGGTGTTTTATGAAATGGATTTTTTGAATAACTTGTAGCATTGACAAGAGAGAATGGTTGATTTGTTGATGTCACTGATGATTGTCTCTGGTATTGTCGGTTCGGTCTTTTATGATAATCATTATTGGAACGATTGCCAAAATTTAAAGTTCTTGGAATATTGACTACTGAAGATTGTTGATTTGTTGATGTCTCTGATGATCGTCTCTGATATCGTCGGTTCGGTCCTTTATGATATTCATTTTTTGAACGATCGCCGTTATTCCTACCGATTTCAAGCTCATTCAAATCGATTTTGACATCGAAAAGACTTATTGGTTTTGATAATGGTGTTAATTTTGGAACTGAAGGTAGTTGCTCACTATTAGATACATTTTGTAATGTTTCCATTGTCACATTTTGTTGTTGCTTACATATATTTGTTGCTTCTGAAGTTGGTGTTTCTTTCAATAACTTAGAATGCGCTTCTAATCTCTCTTTGAAGCAAGCGTGTGTGTAAGTATTAGACATATTGAGTGATGATTCTAATGTCTCATTGTGTTGTTCTTGCTGTTGCTTACATACACTTCCCTTTTTATCCAATGTTTCTTGATCACATCCAAGATCCTTACTCAATCCGGGTTCAACGATTTTATGATCAATTTTCACATTACAACCAGTTTGGTTTGGTTCTGATGTTGTAGTTGTATCTGAACTTGTTAAAGAAACTGTCCCAAATATCTTGCAAATCTCTTGAACCCTCTCTGCTAAGGAAGGTTGTGGCTTAGCTTTAGAATTACTTAGGCGTAAGTCTAATGTCCCATTCTGTTGTTTTTGCTGCTGCTCACATACATTTTCATTGTTCTCCAATGTTTTTGGATCACATCCAACATCTTTAATTAATCCAGGTTCAATGATGTCATGATCAGTTTTCATATTAGAATTTGTTATAGAAACTTTCTCTAACATCTTGTTGAGAGCTTCAATCCTTTCTTTTAAAGAAGGTTGTGGCTTAGCATTAGAGCTAATTTGTGGCAAATCTTTTGTCACGTTCTGTTTGGCAGCAACTTCATGACTGAGATGAGTTATCTTTGGTAAATTTGCAAAAGTCACATGCTCTGGTTTTTTCTGTTGCTGCTCTACACGCGAAATTTGTTTTTCTTCCCAATGTTTAAATAGGTGTTCCTTTAAATCAAACAAAATAGTTGTTGAAAACTCACAACTATTACAAATCAATCGAGCAAAACGCGCTTTATTCAATTCATTTGTTGTTAAATGCTCGATGCTTCCTTTAATCTTCAATTGCTCATAAGCCGCATCATATGGCAAAAAGATTCTGGTATGAAAACTAGTCCAATGACGCACCATTGTCAAATGGTGAGATATGAAATCTTTAGATATTATATGTAAATTCATTAGTTTCATTGATGGATCAAGTTTGAAACCAATGAGAAATTCCTGTGGTTGCATTTTTATGGAATCAATTAGTTTCTGGGCTAATTGAAACATATCATCCAGCAAAGGCAAATGATCTCTAGAAAGCTGTGAAAATTGTATACATAAGTAAATGGATAGTAAATGGATTTTTTGCTCAGAACAGAACAGAACTTACCTCAAATACATTTTTAAGTTTCGCATTTTTCGGTAGAACAAGATAATGGTGTTTAGCTTTTGGAAATGCATCCATTAAAACAACTGCCAGAGATGAGGACAATACAATTTTCTTGGAATTTTGAATTTCACGATTTAAAGCAAAGCTCCAATGATTTGACATCTTTCATCCGTATTCAGAATTGTCTGTTCTATTAAGTATTTATTATTTTCTGATTTATCTTTATTAAGATGACCATTTGCTGAATTATAAAACGTATTAAAAATGATCGAAATATATCAGGGTGCTTTTGACGAATTCATTTACTAAATTTGGAATATTTTTAGCAATAAAAACACATTTATTGCAACAGTGTTGTGAAAGTGTTAACACAAAAAGCAACAAATAAATTCATAACGACACGACAAAATGATGAATGCATTTAAAAAAGAAAATTTTCCTTTCTCAAGATCAAGACTTGAGTGAGTTGTCCAGTCTATATGTTTCATTGTCTTTGAGTGAACGCAGCTGGTGACCATGAGCAGTGATACATCAGAAGTTAGTTGAACGATGCGCGACAATTCGCGAACACCAAGTGTTGACGGAGCTGAAATTCCCTCATAAGCACATTCCAATTATTTCCAGCATACTTTGCGATGAAATACTAATTCAAACAAATCCTTAATGCTTAAAGAATTAATTTTAACTAAGGAAATGAAAAAGACTTATCGCCAGGTGATGTCATGTTTAGTGATCCGTTCAAATTTTGCATAAGATTAAGAAATGGATGCAAAAATAGCGCGGCTTACTTGTATATTTTAGAAAAAATTATGATTTTAAACTTACAAAAAACATTACGATATTAAACTCTTCTAGGCAGCGCTGTCATGATGTCCAAAACAACATGATGTCTTCACTTGACAGTTCAAACCGATCGTTCACTGGATGCAGCAGATACCGGTAGAGTTGTAGCTATTTGCAGGTATCGATGCACACTTGGGTATCAATGAAAGTTTAAGGCTCCTTCCCATCTACTTTTCTCAAGCAGTATCTGTAAATAGAAGTTGTTTCAACCATGGAATGAAATTTTTAGATTCAATGAGCAATCGGAAACAAATACAATTCCTTTTCCACATTGTGACTTCAGCTTCGAACTCTTGTTAAATGTGACATCGTTCGGCCACTGAGTTTCGATAATTTCTATGGTCTTTTACAGTTGTTTTAAATCCAGGTTTGCTATTTTTGTTGGTAGAAGAATTTATGATCGATCTGCGATAATATGGCTCTGGACCTCCTTCATAGTTGTCACGATTTATTTGCCTTCCAACAACTTGAGGAACGTTTATTTCGAAGCCTCCTTCTTCGGCAATTTTTGTAGCAGTTTCAAAGATGCTATTAAGTGAATCATCTACATTTCTACGCATTTCTTGAATTTCTTTATGCAAATCGGTTGCGTATTGAACGCACAACGGCTCAAATCACAGACTTCTTTTTGCAAGAGTTGACTCAGTGTTTTCGTCAAGCTAAAAACAGGCTTCAAAACTGCTAAAGCGATAACGAACTCACATGTTTTGATTGAAGGCAGCAGTGCATGAGGCTGAACTCCTTCGACTTGATCATTATTTGATCGCATCCTTCCAAAGCCAAACAAATACTTTCATACTCTTCAGAATTAAGATGCAAAGAGTCAAAATGTTCCAAACACCGCGTGTAATCCATCGTGTAACACCCGACTTAGTGGGTCATAAGAAGTTTCACTTCAAATATCTTTGTTTTTCACATTTCGGCTTTTTGGGGGTACAAAAAATTTGTACACAACCATCAATCACTTTGGGAACAAATTTTGTGGACTGATGAAAGTCCCTTTGAATATTATAAGTCGAAAAAAAAAGTTTATTGCAGATTACCTAAGAATGTACGGAAAAAATTATGCCTGTTTGCGAACGGGTAGCTCATAATTGAGGATCTGTTATGTTTTGAGGTTGTGTGGTGCATTAATAGCTTGGTTTATTCGCTACCAAGATATGGTACTATGAATAAAGGCAAATATTTACGCAATTAATCTTGCGTCCGTCATTCAATCACTACACTCCACACGTACAGAGATGATTGAAACCAATAGGTTTTAACAGATGGAATCTGAATTAATTGCTACCTTACCACTATGTGCATTCTATTATTTTGTTGGGTAGATGGAATCAGCATCAGCATTTCCATACCTATTATTTGTGAAATTTATTCTCATTTCTCAAGATCAGCTGATCAGCCGATACACAAAATGTTGTCTCAGGCCATGAGTTACCATATGGTGTAATAATTGTGATTTGAATGTATTTTTTCAATTTTTTCTTAGTTACTTATTAGTAACTATAGTATTATTCATTGTGATTTTTGAATACAACTTGACGACAACTCTGCTATGATTTGCAGTCATTTGGGATTAAGACATATTAAAATAGTCAAAACAAGTGTTCTTCTATTTCAAGCCGATTTCAGTCAAATCTTATCAACCAACCCCAACGAAGTAATAGATTGTCACATGAATGAACCACTGATCGATCGATCAATTGAATAAAAAATTGAATGAATAGTATAACTAATAATCTAATTAACAAATGAATGACTGACTGAATGAAAACGGTACAACTGTACAAACGTAACGAAAGCACACGTTGCGTATGAGTAACGGTAGTCTTTCATTGCTTTTAGTGCGTATACGCAACGTGTGCCTTTGTTAAAGACATCACCACAATAAAGGCGTATTAATAACAATTTATAACACAAAACAACAAGAAATCCAACTAAAAAATAAATTTAAATACAGAAGCAACAATTCAATAAAATTAACTTTGTTATTTTTTAATTAAATCATAATGATTAATATTAAAAATAAAAGAGGAAATGTTGTTTTGCCATCAAAAAAATTATGTACGAAAAAAATAACAAAAAATATACACATATATATTTATTTACATAGAGACAGCGGAAGAGAAGAAACAACACATAAAGATAGATAGAAAGATAGATAGACCTATGTAAAAAGAGAGAGAAACAGACGGATATATTGATAAATAGATGGAGTGAGAGCGAGAGTTTGAAGACTCACACATAGCGATGAATTGTCCAAAAGTACATTTTAATGAAATAATAATAAATAAAATCAAGTAAATCATCAGATCAACATAAAAATTATCAGTATGTGATTAATCAAACGTTTGTCTGTCTTTTTCTGTATCTGATTCAACTATTCAATTGTAGTGTATCGCATTGAAACATGATAATATGTTTTAGTTACAAATTATCAATTGAAGTTCCATACATATATTTGTACCATATAACGTTGTTAGGATATTTTTGGTCAGCCGCAACTTCTAAAACTTTGTTGGCTCCTCTTCCGCCTTACAGATTTCTTTGTTATGTTTCCGTAAGATAAGTTGACCACCAAATTCTCAAAACGTTACACAGGAAGGAAAGAATTTTAAACTTTCTTGAAAATCGAGGCATCCTACTTTTTGTTTCTTACTGAAGAATCGATCAAACTTGACAACGATCAATCACAACATTAATTATTGAAATGTTTCAGAGATAAAATCTGTCAATCATTTTGTCGATATCCAACATCATCTTAACTTCGTTAAAATCGTAATGATGGTGATGACGATGATGATGATGATGATGATGACACTGATGATAATGAATAACACCAGACTAAGAGTAAAGCAGATTCAACTTATGACAGTTCTCTTGAATAGGAAATAAATATTTGGTTTTGTATTTAATAATATTTTATTAAAATAAAATACATTTTCTTATTTATATTTACAACAAAAATAAAAACATTTTTACATTTATTTATAAATATATTTTTTTATATATAAGTTTCTTAATCATATAAAAAATACTTCTCTTATTGTACAATATATTTCTCTGTGTTGTGTTTTATTATATTTTCAAAACTCTTTGCAGAAGTCATAAGTTTAGTTAAGTGATTTTTCCTATAGAGTTTCTGTTTCTGTACATATAGTTCTATATCTAAATACAATATAACATATTTATTTTTTAATTTTTAATATTGTCATTCAAATACTTTTTTTTTTTATAATTTTCTTCATATTTCTTCTTTGTTTTTTCATTTGATATTTTTTAGTCTACGAATCATTTTAGCGTTTTTTTCTTTTTGTCTAGCATTTGCATTTCTTACTTTATTGTTATTAAGCTTTGGTTTCTTTTTCCTTTTATTTAGTTTTCAATTTCTTTATTTTACAGTCTTATATTTTCATTTCAATATAAAAGAAAATCAAAGTTTTAAACTTATGTCTGGTAAAAATTAGAAATACTTAAATGATTTTAAAATATTTATTTACCTATTTATTAAAATGTTAATAAAGCTTACACAACTAAGATTAACTTGAGGGGAGCACTGCTTACTACTTCTATTATTTATTTTAAGAAACCAATAGAAGTTAATTTGATCATTTTAGTTTTAAAGCATTTGAATTTTTTATTTTATATCATTACCATTATATCATATTCTTTCATTTTCCTTTATGCACTGCAAGTTGAGAGGAGAGTCTCAGCCAAATATTTGTACCAAATATTCAGTCAATGCGCTCTACACAACATGACCAACCCTTTCTCTAATCAACGCTCTGCCTGGCCAAGGACCGGACGGGACAAATTACCAGGTGATGTCGAATGATGAAATAACAGACGTTAACGATGAACTCAGAGAATACGAAACAAAAAACGAAGCGGACAAGTTTTCACAGTACAAATTTGACAATTCCCACAATATTTGCTGACGATATGTCTGCATCTTTTCCGTTCTTTGTTGTCCACTTTTGCGAGTTACCCCTCCTCTTTCCTATCAAGTAACCACCACTGGCTAGATCATAGGAGTTGTTATTCGCTGAACTCAGAACACTTGAGTTGAATAACTCAAGTAACCTGAGTCAGCTAAGATAAAATCACATTGCGGCAATTCGACGGAAATAATCCAGATGGTCATTGCAACAATGTGTCCCATTTAAGAATTTTTAAGAATAACAAATAAACATAAATGCTAACGAAAACAGGACTGTAACAGAAATTAAGCGTCACCGAGGTATCAACTATTGTACAGTTTGAAATAAAGTTTAAGTTTTTAACCGCAACTCAAACCAACCTTATGTTTTAAATTTGGTAATAACTGTTTAAACGTTAATTCACGCGAGTTACGTTACAACCTTCACCTATCCCAATATTTCAATATAAAGTAACAATATGAATCACATTAATAAATTGCAACCTCATCATTTCATATTATTTATACTTAGGTCAATAAACTAGAAATGCAGCTTCTGCATAAAATCATTTGTACTCCTCACATTCCAGATATATTAACAAACTTATGATTGCTAAACACTTAAGTCAGGCAACGGTAAATGTATGAATTATTATTATTTTGTAACTGGAACAAACTTCTTTGCTTAAGTCGGCATAAAAATAGTATAAAGAAGTTACTTGAATCAATTGTAAATTAGTCTTAAGCTTATACTCATTAATAAAGAAATACAAAACTATTTTTCTTTTGAGTTGCTTTTGATTGACATTTGTAATTCGCGCATCGAAATTATGCTGACGCTATGTCCGGGATAATTAGTTTCTATTTTATGTTTGCAATACCCGGTTCACTCATTTAAACAAATAAATAATTAATTTA